>JAMYXO010003190.1:7500-20932 GCA_033310375.1 Conus canariensis | reverse complement strand
TTACAGCTCTTCGGGGCTTGGAAAAAAAAAAAAAAAACATAAGGAAGCAGGGGGGTGGGTGGGGGGTGGGGAGTGTGAATAAGCAGTGCAACGAAACAGCCGCTGGTCCCCACCTCCCCCCTCGTTAAAAACACGTGTAGATTCTTTTGTTTTTACATACAGCACCCCCAGCAAAGAAAAAAACACCACACACACACACACACACCACACACACACACCCCACACACACACACACACACACATCACCACCACCACCACCACCACCACCACCACCAAAACAACAAAAAAATTAACAAACAAACAGTAAAGGTTAAAAAAAAAAAGAAGAAGAGGAAAGACGTAATAACAATGCAAGAAGCAACAGCCGCGCCCCCCCCACTCCACCCCCATCTACATCCCTCCCCCCCCCCCCCCCCCCCCCCCCCCCCCCCCCCCGACAACAAAATTTCCACCCCCTCATCTCCCACCCAACATTCCTGCAACCCCAACCCAAAACAGTTTATAACAGCAGAACACAAAACCCTTCCGAGAAAAAAAAAAAAAGGAAGCCTTTACTCAGTTGGGAGTGGTTAAGGATTATTTTTTTTTTCTTTTAAAAGAAGCTTTTAAAAGAAAAAAAAAAATTGCCGTGCCGCCGAACGAGACAAAAAAACAAACGCGTTTCGACCTCTTTAGTCTACTTCAGGCAAAACAAACAAAGAAACAAACAACTTTCAATCAAAGAAAAGGAAGAACGGACACATCACTTAAAAATCTCATGAAATTGGGGGGCAAAATGGGGTGGTTTTTCTTTTCCAAAACTGTCCTTGCTAAGCTTAAACCTGCAAACAAAAGACGAAATATCAAGAGGGAGGGGGGGGGGGGGGGGGGGGGGGTTAAGGGATGGGGTTGGGGGGGAGGGGGTGAACAAAAACGAAACGCACGCACATTCATGAAAATGTGTTATCCCACACCACAAAGCTGTAAGCATAGATCTGATATTTTAACTGATTAAGCATGCATGCAATTTTGGGTTTATTATCAAGACACCTACACAGACAAAAAAAAAGAGGAAGGCGGTTACTGATTAAGCATGCAAGCAGCACTAGTTTATTATTCAGAAGGCATCAATGTTAAATCAACGGGGAGAGAGAGAGAGAGGGGAGAGAGAGAGAGAGAGAGAAGAGGGCGTGTGCAGGAAGGGGTGGAAGTGGGCATATGTATGAAAAAGGCACCCCCTCCGCTTTTTCCCCCCCAAAAATATTCACACACCCCACCCCAACAACACCACACAAACCACACACACACACACAACACAACACACACACACAAAACACACACACACACTCACCCACACACCCCACACACCCCACACTCTCTCTCTCCGCTCTCTCTCTCCTCTCTCCGCGCGCGCGCGCGCGCGCGCGCCTATGACATAATCATTTGCACAATGTAGAGTAAAAAAAATAAAACCCACCCACCCCCATCCCCTTTTTCCGCAAACACATCCTCACGACGCCCCCCCCCCCCTCCCCCCCCCATCCCACCTAAAAACCGCATACCTCCTCTCCCACCTGCCTTCGCCTTCATTCCCCCCCCCCTCTCCTTCTCCCCCCTCCCCCCTTTTCTCCACCCCTCCGCTGACCTTCGCTGAACTTGCCGTGCTGAATTGATGTGGGCGAGACAGTGAGGTTGAAAGGACGTTTTTTTTTTTTGTTTGTTTGTTTTTCCCCCCCCCCCCCCCCCCCCAAGAGTATGACTGTGTCTGTGTCAGACTTAGTCCGGAGCAGAAGAGACTGTGAGCCAGTTTATTCAAACAAACGTGGAGGGTTTCAGTGTGAAACTTGGGGGGCCGGAATAGCTCAGTTGGAAAGAGCGCCCGGACTCGTGATCCTGGGTTTGCGGGTTCGAATTTCGTACAGGGGGATTTTTCCCTCGGCGTTTAAAATTGGTTCTCACTCCATTCCCCATACATCCTTCGAATGAGACTATAAACCGAGGTTCCATGTGTGAACGCACGCACAACATCTTGCACACACGTAAAATCCCATCACCAACTTTCGGGAAGAGAAGGCAGTTTGGCCGTTGGTATGGATGACACGTTTACCATACCAGCCCTTTCCCCGAAGATGGAGTATGGCTGCCTTGAAAGGCGGGATAAAAACGGCAACACACAAAACTCCACTCCTTCCTATACCAGGTCCGCAGGAGTATCAGCCTGCGTACGCAAAAGAAAGAAAGAAACAAAGAAAGTGTGAACTTCCACCAAGTCCTCGTCCACTGTTGCTCCCAGCACTCGGTGTTCATGCTCTTCTTCTCTGGGTTTTGTTGCCGTCTACAACGAAACTGGGATTGACACTTTGGTGCTTTGTCTGGAAGTAGTTTTCATGCTTTTTGTCTTTATATTATGACGAAGGTGGGTTTCAGAATGACACGAGACTTACTGTTCCTCTGAACGAAGAGACAAACAAATACAAGAAAAGCGCTACGAGTTTCCCCCTTCTTTGGTCTTCCCATCAAGCAAGACAAACCAACATTCAAGACAATGAAAAAAAACAAGAACACAATCACTTTTCTCCGCAAATTGGGGCGCGTAATGGAAAAGTTGACCAAAGAGGTCGAAACTCGTCGTGTCTTTTTTTTTTTTTTTTTTCTTATAATTTGTTTGTGTCTTTTCGTCCGGGGGAACAGAAAATCTTCTTTAAGTTTCCTATGATCAAGATCAAGTAATACAGAATACAACGACAGCAAGCCGAAACATCATTCGTACCTTGCCATTTAGAGTTTCTAAATTTAAAAAAACGTCTTGCGCTTTGGCGGGGGGAAGGGGTCATATCTCTCTCTCTGTCTCTCTCTGTCTCTGTCTATGCCCTCTCTGTCTCTTTTGGGGTCTGATATTGATCGTGAGAGATCATTTGTGGATGAGCAAAACAGAATTTGCCCTACAAACAGTACCTCTGGCAGTCCAATGTTTTAGAATATCAACACATGAAGAACTGCTTTGGCTAGAAACATACTGGGTTATGTTTGTCAGAATTCGAAAAAAAGAGAGTGTTTTTTTTGGTCTTTGTTGGAAGAAACTCTAGGGAGAGCTTGACAAGAAGAAATCCCCTTCGGATAAGTGCCTTCGGCCCAGAACTCCTTACGCCCCAAGGGGCCGCGCCGGCCGCAATCCAGTCATGACTCCCCCGATGCCTTTCAACTGTTCTGGTCTTAGAGATAAAAAAATGGATGTTTTTCAGTAGTATTTTGTGTTCAAACAAGATCAAAATACCTTCCGTCATTTAAGAAAGACAGCACGGTTGCTTTTCGTTCCTTCGATTGTAGATTATCATGTATCCCCAAGGGGACGACGTAGGTTACTTTAACATGGATGCGTCTTCTTCCTCTTCTTCTTCTTCTTCTTCTCTTCTACTTCTTCTCTTTTCTTCTTCTTCTTTCTTCTCCTTTTTCCCATTATTATTATTAATTTTCATTATTGTGGTGGTGGTGGTGGTGGTAGTGGTTGTTGTTGATGTTGTTGTTCAGACGTCTATTCGCCTATGGCGAAACCCAACTGAAAGGGATAGAGAAATTGTAGCTCTCAGGTGCCTTGATCAGATGCTACAGGCATTTTTCATGAGGGTTTGATGCCACAGACAGGAGTGAAATAGTGTAGAATTGTTCCACGTCCAGAAGCCTTTTGTCTTAGGCTGTGGAACAACTTCCAACCATTGACAAGCTGTCGGTACTCTGCTGCGATGATTTTATACACATGTCTGATCTAAATGTCAGAGGTACAGTTTGCATGAGGGGGGCATATTACACGGAATTACGTAGCTTGGGTGTTTGAGGGGCTGGCCAATCGTGAGAAATGAAGACAGATTACATTCCTCTTCTAGGCCCGTGATCCATGTTTGTCCTAGTACAGATACGAATGCATCACAGGAAATCCCAGTTTTTTCAGTGCGAATGGGGAAGGTATATGAATGAGTGAGACATGAATTGGGATATAACCCAGTTTTAATGAAAGCTTGAAAGAACTTTCGTGAGTGATGTATCTGGTTTTTGAGTTGTTGGTTTTGGGTTTTTTTCATCTTGCGTTTTTTTTGCTTTTTTTTTTTTTTTTTTTTAATTTGTATTTATTGTATTCATTCTTCTAGCGTGATCACCAAGTACTTTTCGTATAAGGACTTATTTAGCCTACATGGCGAATTAGATTTGTGGTTGTGTAGTTGGTCAAGTTAGACAGCAAATGAGGATTGACTGTTACAGCTGTTGCAGATATGTTTGGTGCAGGCCCAAGGATGTGGTACCTGATGGCCAGCTATTTATAGTTTTGCATAGATCGTATTCAAACCACCCAATAACTGACCATTACGGTTTGCTTTCAACTACTTTCCTCCACATCGGAAATAAAATGAGGCGGGGAACGAAAACGATAAACATAAAAAATTTGGGGGATTTTTGCTCCCATAAGAAAACCTAAACAGAGTAACTTTTATTCAAGACGGCACAGCCTTTTAAATTTGAATAAAGTCAAAAAAAATACATAGACAACAATCTAATAGGGGGGGGAAAAAAAAGCGCAGGCCAACAACTAACTATTTTCATAGTAATGACTTGGAAAGATTTGGATTTAAAGGGGGGGGGGGGGGGGGGGGGGGGGGGGGGGGGAATTTAAGGGGAAAACTGGGAACATAAATTTTTAAGAAATATGTTACAGATATGAAAACTCCACTAGCTGCAAAGGAACCATCGCAACCCTTTTAAAGGGCAATATTTTTATTCCCTCTCCGAGGCCTTCGTCCGCTGGGTCGGACTCATCAGGGAGGACACGGCTGGTTGTGTCTGCGCTCCGGCGTCAAATAGAGACACACCCCAGTCCATAAAAAATGTGTGTTTCACCCCGGGGTGAAAAAAAAAGAATCCAATGCACCCCAAAGCAGCCAGCGAAAGTTAAATGAAACCAAACGAAAGTGTGGGGGGGGAAAAAAGTTGCTAAAAAACTAAAGACATTTTGCAAAAGTATAAAATAAAGGGAAAATTTTTCAGCAACTTTTTTCCCCCACACATTTTCGTTTGGTTTCATTTACTACTCTTCGCTGGCTGTTTTGGGAGTGCTATTGGATTCTTTTTTGCACTCTTGGTGGTGAGAACACCACAGTATTATGGACTGTGGTGTGTCTCTATTTGACGCCAGGAGCGCAGACACAACCAGCCGTGTCTCCCTGATGAGTCCGACCCAGCGGACGAAAGGCCTCGGAGCAGGCAATACAAATATATCTGCCTTCAAAGAGGTTGCGATGGTTCCCTTATGCAGCTAGTGAAGAGTTTTCATATCTGTAACATATTTTCTTAATTTCATGTTCCCAGTTTCTCCATCTTCAAATTACCCCCCCCCCCCCTCCTTAAGTCCAAATCTTTGCCAAGTCATTACTATGAAGATAGTTCAGTTGTTGGCCTGCGCTTGTTTTTTTCCCCCACTATTAGATTGTTCGTCTATGTATTTGTCTGACTTTATTCAAGTTTAAAAGGCTGTGCCAGTCTTGAATAAAAGTTACTCTGTGTTAGGTTTTCTTATGGGAGCAAAAAATACCCAACTTGTTTACTGTTTATCGTTTACTGTTCCCTGCCTCATTTCATTTCCGATTTTTGTTTTGATTAAATTGAGGTTATTTGTATTTGTTTCTGTCCGTCTGTGTGTTTGTCTTTTGATCTCCCTTGCATCTTTGGGTGGATCCTCAAGCGTAGGCTCAAAGATTGTCCCCTTTATTTTATACTGTTTGCATAATGTCTTTAGTTTTTCAGCAACTTTTTTCCTCCCCACACTTTCGTTTGGTTTCATTTACTACTCTTCGCTGGCTGCTTGGGAGTGCTATTGGATTCTTTTTGCACTCTTGGTGGTGAGAACACCACAGTATTATGGACTGTGGTGTGTCTCTATTTGACGCCAGGAGCGCAGACACAACCAGCCGTGTCTCCCTGATGAGTCCGACCCAGCGGACGAAAGGCCTCGGAGCAGGCAATACAAATTATATCTGCCTTCAAAAGAGGTTGCGATGGTTCCCTTATGCAGCTAGTGAAGAGTTTTCATATCTGTAACATATTTTCTTAATTTCATGTTCCCAGTTTCTCCATCTTCAAATTACCCCCCCCCCCCCCCCCCCCCCTCCTTAAGTCCAAATCTTTGCCAAGTCATTACTATGAAGATAGTTCAGTTGTTGGCCTGCGCTTGTTTTTTCCCCCACTATTAGATTGTTCGTCTATGTAATTTGTCTGACTTTATTCAAGTTTAAAAGGCTTTTCCAGTCTTGAATAAAAGTTACCCCGTGTTGGGTTTTTTCTTATGGGAGAAAAAAATCCCCAACTGTTTACTGTTTTTTAAATATATCAGTTATGGGGCTCCCGAATGCCGCAAACCTCTCTGATCAAATCCCCCCTCCCCCCCCCCCCCCACCCCCCCCCCCCCCCCCCCCCCCCCCCCCCCCCCCCAATTAAAAAACCCGGGTGTTTTTGGGGTTAAACGTGCGTTCAGGGTCCGGGACAGCTAAAAAAAAATTTTGACTGCAAACGACAGCTGTTGTTACACTGGCTTCATTTTGAATGAGGAGAGGGGAGGGGGGGGAGGGGGGGGGGGGGGGGAGAAGGCGGATGGGATGCACAAGAAGAGCGACTTTTCTTGTGCGTAAGCCAGTAAACATACGCGCGCGGGGCGGTGTGTGTGTGTGTGTTTGTGTGTAAAAGAGGAAGAAAAAAGAAGAAGGGAGAGAACAGACGGGCAAGAGACAGACAGACAGACGCCCCAGACAGACAATACAGATGGCAGACAGACAGAGACGGGACAGAAAAAGAAAAAAAAATCAGAAAAAGACAGACAACAGACAGAAAAAAACTGAAAAAAAAGGAGAGAGAGAGAGTCAGTCATCATCAGAGAGAGAGAGACCGCCCCACCGACCAAACCGACCGACTGACCAAAAAACAGATAGACACCCAGGGGGGGGAAAAAGGGGGGGGCATGTGGTGCACATTATCAGTGCCCCCGCCTTGGCAAAACGTGTTTTTTTGGGGCAAAGCCACGAGGGGGGGGCGGCTGCCTTTAATTGAGGGGGAAAGTGTGTTTGGGGAGGGGGGAGGGGGGGTGAGACTGTCGCGTGGATATGATGCCAGGCTTGGGGGGGGGGGGGGGAGGGGGAAAGGGGGGGGGAGGGAAAAAGGAGAGGGGGGGGGGGGGGGGGGGGGGGGGGGGGGGGGGGGGGGGGGGGGGGAAAAAAGGGCAAGGGAGGTGGGAGAGGTAGTCGTGAAAAATTTTGGGGGGGGGGGAAAATGGTGCTCGAGGATTTTGGGGGGGGGACGGGAGGGTTTTTTATTTTTACTTTTGCATCGTGCCTTTGGGTCCCCCATAGGTTTGTTGGTGGTGTGTGTGTGTGTGTGTGGGGGGTGTTGGGGGTTGTGTGGGGTGTGGTGGTGTGTAGTTTTTGTGTGTGTGGTGTTGTGTGTAGTGATTGTGTGGGGTGTGTGTTGTGTGTGTGTGTGTGTGGGGGTGTAGTGGGTGTGGGTGTGTTTTGGTAGTGTGGGGGGTTTTTGTGTGTGGTGTTTTGTGTGGTGTGTGGGGTGTGTGTAGAAAATAGAACTGGTAATTTTCTATGTCCCCCCCTCCCAACTACATATGGATTAGATAATGTGTGTGGGGTCACTTGGAGAAGTTCAGTCTAAAAATATATTATTTCACCACCCAACACCATTTGAATTTTTCTCTCTCTCTCTCTCTCTCCTCTCCCTCTCTCTCTCTCTTCTCTCTCCTCTCTCTCTCTCTCTCATGTTTACAAAAAACAGTTTCCCTTCCCTTCGCTCTCAACAAGACGGTGTTCAAAATACAAAAAAACTGACAGTATTTCGGGGAAATGGGGCCATTATGTCTGTGACTGTCTTCCTTTTTTCCCCTCTCAAAGGTCCTCATTTTCCACTGAAACAAACTCATTTTTTTATTTTAAGGAGAAAGAAATAAAGAAGGTAAAGGGAAAAAACTAACGGTAGTCACAGTTTGACGCCACTTTTCGCAGGCGGGGGCCCATAGCGAAAAAAAACATCTCCGGGGACAGAGTTTAAACCAAGGCACACGAAATTTTTTCTGTGCTCGGGGAAAAAAGGGGGCCATCCTCAACCCCCCCTTTCCCCACCCCACCCCCACCCCCTCCTCCCCTCCTAAAAATTCTGAGAGGGCCCCAATTTGCCCCCTTCAAGTTTTGCTGACGCACCGCCTTTTTTGCGTCACCTAGGCTCAGAAATCTGTGTGTTCTTTTTTCCCCAGGTCAACTAGCAAAACCCCCGGGGCACAACCCCGGGGGTTAAAAAACCCCAAAAAAGGCGATTATTTTTTCCCTTAACGCTTTTCTCTCCTTTGTTAAGCGGACCAAAAAATTTTTTTGCGAGTGACCCCCCATTTTTTCCCCCCCTAATTGTTTTGGTTAGTCTCACCGAAAATTTTCGTTCCCTTTTGGGAAAGGGGTTTGTGACCAAAAAACCCCTGGAAAAGGTCAGAAAAGCAGCTATCTATTAAACGCTATGGCACACAAACAAATGGCAGTGATTTTAATACAAAGGAACCTTGATCTTAGCCCCAGCTTTTGGAGAGTTGGGGTAGAATTTGTTCTTCGTTTTTTCTGAAAGACCTGGGGTTTCACAAAAAACCCCAAAACAAGTCCTGCTCAACACACAAAAGGGAAATCAACCAAAAATTTTTAATTCATCTTTTTTTTTTTTTCCCCCTTCCCCATCCATATAGCCTACTTTTTCCCCCAGTGAATAGACTGAAGCTTAATCTGCGTTGTCAGTAGCCTATTTGCGCGAAAATTTTCTCCCTCTTTCTTCTGCCTGAACCCTTTTCCCCCTTATGTCAATTTTTGTCTTTGTATTTTTTTCTTTTTTTGTTGGAGGTGTTCTTTTTCCACATTTCAAACATCAAAAAAAATTCGTGCTAAAACACCTTTCAAAACATGTCTTTCAAAATTTTAAATTAAAACATCAACAACTATTCGTGTTTTAAAAAAAGAAATTTTTTTAAAACATGTCTTTCCCATTTTCAAATTTAAAATCAAAAAAGATTTGGCTGAAGATAACTTTTCAAAACATGTCTTTTGATATTTCAAATTTTAAAAAAACAACAACGATTCGTGCTAAAGCACTTGCAAAAAATTTTCTTTCGAGTTTCAAAAAAATTTAAAAAAAACCCAAAAACGAATTTGGCTTAAAAAAGACTTCAAAACATGTCTTTCGATACTCCGCAAACAGATCCTAGCTAATGAATTAAATTTTTAAAACGACGTTTTTTTCTAACACACTTGACACAGCGTCGCCACAAAAACCCCTCCGGGTTTTCCGCCCAAAAGAGGTGTCAGGGGTTTTTAAATTTAAAAAAATTTTCTCGCCCCGGAAACCCGATACACAAATACAAACCTATTTCACGCCGTCGGATTCGTTTTTATAATCAGCTTTTTTCCCCCTTGTGTCAGGGGGGCTAAAGTAATTGGGGGGTGTTCAATTTTGTAGAAACTTTGGGCATTGGGGTTTTCTTTTTTTTTTTAAGAAACATGGGCATGTGTGTTTTTCGGTTACGGCCACTGAATGGAAAAAATCAAATTTTTTTTTTCGAATGATAGAACAGGATTGGGGGAAAAAAAGGGGAAAGCACGTTTTTTTCGACGTCAACAAAAGGCCGAGCCACGGTTTTTTAGATTATTCCCCCAAAAGTATAATTAATTTTTTATTTTTTTCCCAAACTGCACCCCCCTTAGTAGCCATTACCCCAAAAAAAAATTTTTTTTCGCACATCCCCTTTTTTGACTCATTCTGTCCTGGGTCCCAAAAGGGAGATCCAATGTCTGCTTTTTTTTTAATCAAGCAGATCCACAAGACCTTTTTTTTTCTCGTCTGCTAGACTTTTACTCCCAAATCCTTGAGCCAACGAATGCACAGAAACCAAGAACCCCCAAACCCATGGATAATTCGTTTTCCCCTTCTGACGAGGCATTAAAATGATTTACTGACCCCAAATTTCAAAAAAATCTGTTTTTTTCACATGGCCAGGACGATTTTATTCATTCAAAGGGGTTGTTCTTTTTAACCTTTCTGAACCATGAACCGACCTTAACACAGATTTATCAAACCAAAATTGGCTGGCCCGTCGCCCCCCAATTGGGATTTTGTTTTAAATCACTGTATCATGTGAGCGTTTGGGGTATAGCAAATTTTCAGCCAAAAACTGTAATAAATTATAGCATAATTTCGCCAAAACATAAAAAATTTTGTAAGAGTTAAGTAACCCCCCACCCAATCTTTCAGGGTTTTTTTTAGGGGTTCTCCGATTAAACCGTCACAACAGAAACCATACCACCCCTTCCTATGCACAGGGCCGCGCCTTCCCCTTGACCCTATCTTTCGCAAGGTGGTTTCTTAAAACTGGCCCCTTCCCTTTTTCCTTTTCAATTAAATTGGAACCCTTAGCATTACCATGAGGCATATAAAAGAAAAAAGGGTAAATCAACTTGCAACACAAAAAAAAATTTCTAAGCAAACAAGTGTTTTTTTGAAATTTACTCGACCCTTAAAAAAGTCCGGCGTAGTATTTGGGGTGCACCCCTGCAGCAAGTGAGCGCTACACGGGTCCAGTGTCTATGTACTGACCAGTCGCAGCGATTTCTGTCTGCCCAGCTGAAATGCTCGTGACGGGCCACCTTTGCATACAAAAAGTTCTGTTTTAAACACCCTTTTTTTTTTTAACTTTTTTTAATTCTGCTGGAGCCACGGGGGTGGGGGGCGCTATGAAAATACTTGAATTTTTTTTTTTTTTTTTTTTTGGGGGGGGGGGGGGGGAGGGAGGGAGGGGACGGGTTTGGGCACCGAGAGAAATCGTGTTCCAGTCAATATCGATTTAAAAAGGGATTAAGTCCCGCAAGACAATATGGGCAAAAGATCACAAACAGAACACGGCGTTTCGACCATTATCCTTTTCAGGAAAAAAAAAAAACATTTAGGACAATAAAAACAAAGAACGGCAAACAATTCTTTTCTCGAAAATTTGCGCAAAAGGGGGGTTTAAAACAAAACGAGCCCGGGGTTGGGGGGGGGGACCTTTGGGGAATTAAAAATAAACGACGACAATAAAAATGATAGCAATAGCAAAAATAAAAATGATGTGTGTATAAAAATTTTTAAATAATAAGAGGGGGGGGGGGGGGGGGGGAAAATTTCTACCCCCTTTGGTGATGAAATGACGATAGACTTTATCCGAATATGGAGGGCGAAACGCGCCTGGGTTTTTTTGTGATCTTTTGCCAAGTTTTTCGGGAAACAGTAACAACCTTTTTTCCAAATTTTTTTTTCAGTTTTCCGCCTTCTGTCACCTTTACTTTAAACCAAATTTGGCGAGTTCGAATCGGCCCCGGCGCCCAACTAAGAAGGCCTTTTGATTCCCCCCTTGGGTTTTTTGTCGTTTGGGGGTCCCCGTGGGAGTAAAAAGGCCCCCTTCCCCCCACCCTTCTGGGGATCATCCCCTTTTCCATGTATAAAAGAGGGGAGGGGGTGGACAAAAAACCTGAAAAAACTGAATTAATTTTCAGAAAAACAAAACCAGTAAAAACTTTTAAGGGGAAAAAATTTCTTTTCTGCCAAAAAAAAAAAAAACCAAAACAAGACAAGCATGAGCGTTTCACCCGTTGGCTTCTTCAGGCCAAACAAACAACATTCAGGACAATGAAAACGAAGAAGGGGAAAAATCACTTTTTCAATTTTTGGGGCGGGGAAAAGGGGGCAAACCATTTTTTGCGCCCCATTTGACAAGATGATATTGGGGTTTGTTCTTCGTTTTTAAAAGCCCCCGAAGGTTTTTTTTTTTTTGTTTTTTGTTTTTTTTTGGGGTTTTTTTTTTTTTTTTTTGCCCTAAGTTGGGAAAATGATTTGTTCGTTCTTCGTTTTCATTGTCTTAATGTTTTTTTTGTTTTGCCCAAAAAAACCCAACAGGTCCTTGTTTTTCTTTCGTAATTTTTTTTGATTCTTTTGTTCGGCAAAGGGGCCATTTTTTCTTTTGAGTGTTTTTTCAGTGTCAGCCCGCTGGCAACCTCACTTTGAAACGGAACATGACAATTCCAATTGGGCTGTGGGAGTATAATACAACGTCAGTGTTGTAGTGAGGTGGAACGACACGTCTTGTTTATTCCGTCTCCTCTCCAGGTCTTCGTGACCCTTCTACCTGTCCCCTCCCACCCCTCCCTCCCTCCCTCGATCGTTTTCCCACCCTAAAACGCGGAGGACGTGAGTCACGAGGGCTATTTTGAAGCATGTTGTTACCCCCCCTTCTCATGTTCTGAAATCGTTTTAGCTGAGGTTCGTGGGAGGAGGGGCTGGGAGGGGTGAGGGGGGTCAAGAGAGGGTGTGGAGGTGGGGCGGGCGTGGGTGGCGGTACCGCGATTTCACACACCTTTTTATACCACTGACAGTCCTCCCGCAATTTCACTTTTCAATCAAAGAGTCCACAACATTAACTAACTCGGCTCGCAATGACGTTATCTGACTCCCAGAAATTAACACACTCAAAAGACCCAATTAACTATCACAATTTTCTAATTTTCAAACAACATCACATTCATCCTTCCTAGCAAAATAACAACTTCCGTAGTCACAGTTAAATGGCTTTCATTACAGTTGGAGATACTGGTGAGATGTAAATGCATCTAGTCTATCATCACAGACTTAACAATCTCCTGATATCAAAAATCGTCCCAAACTGCCTATGCCTGATGAATTCCTTTCCAGCTGGATATTAGGCTACTGTTCAACTGCAAGTCAGCACAGATAGATCTAAAGAAGAGATCCACTGGTCAGCTTACTGGACCTGGCCGGAAAAGAACAAAGGCAGTTGGAATGTCTCCTGAAGCTGAAGCTCTCCATGTCAGTCTCAATCCGTACCAAACCACACACACACAAAAATATTAATACATTTGGCAATCACATCAGCTCCTGGCGTGTATGATCTTTCTGACATTTTGAATACAGTTCACAGCACAGTAGCAGACCCTGTCCAACCCAAACACAGCTTCTTCAGCTCGTCGTGAACTTGCATCTCTCAACCCCGCTCGAGTATACCACAATTCAGCTTGGAACAGCTCAATACAGTCCAATACAGCTCCTTCAGCTTGTCGTAAACTTGCATCTCCAACACAGCTCGAGTAAAACCCACAGTTCAGCTTGGAACAGCTCAATACAGTCCAATACAGCTCCTTCAGCTTGTCGCGAACTTGCATCTCTCAACACAGCTCGAGTATACCACAGTTCAGCTTGGAACAGCTCAGTGCCGTCCAATACAGCTCCTTCAGCTTTTTCGTGAACTTTGCACCACCTCAACACAGCCCGAGTTACACCACAGTTCAGCTTGGAACAGCTCAATACAGTCCAATACAGCTCCTTCAGCTTGTCGCGA
>JAMYXO010003190.1:0-2500 GCA_033310375.1 Conus canariensis | reverse complement strand
AAATATTTTCTAAAATTAATTAGTGAAAAGAAAGACAGCAAGTCCGTATGGAAAGCCATCCATGGATTAACAAATAAACATTTTTCCTCTGTTTCAAACATAACGAATGATATATCTACCGATAAACTAAATCACCATTTTACAACAGTAGCAGATCAAATAATTCATGATGATACATCAAATGATAATGATCTAGAAGAATTACAAAAATACTGCAGGGGAAAAAATATCCATTCAGATTTAGATATCAGCCTTCTAGATGTTCAGTCTGTTTTCGTGTCCCTTAGGCGATTGAAACAGACAGCCACTCGTGGAATTGACGGTATAGACGGTAAAATTCTAAAGCTCTCTGCACCCGTTATCGCAGAAACGTTAACTTACATTTACAACCTCTGTATAGATAAACAATGCTTTCCAGATACCTTAAAAAAAGCAAAAATCATACCAATATATAAATCAGGAAACACTACTGATCCATCAAATTATAGGCCTATTTCGATTCTATCAGTTCTTTCTAAGCCATTAGAACTCCACATCAATAAGTGTCTCCATTCCCATGCAGAACAATATAATTTAATCCACCCAAATCAATCAGGCTTCAGAGAAAACCATTCTTGCCACACTGTGCTAACTAAATTAATAGATAGATGGCTCTTAAACATGAACAACAAGCAATTTTCAGGAATTCTCTTTGTAGATTTCGCAAAAGCTTTCGACGTTATAAATCATGAACTTTTACTCAGAAAACTAACTTTGTATAAGCTATCATACAAAACACTGAAACTGATTTCATCTTTTCTCTCCAACAGACAACAAATTGTGTCCGTAAACACATACAAATCTGATTTTCTTCCCAACAAATTTGGTGTCCCACAAGGGTCAGTATTAGGTCCTCTATTGTTTTCATTTTACATCAATGATCTGCCATTGTACTTGAAAATAAACAGTGAAATGTTCGCTGATGACACAACCTTAGACACAAGTAATTCTGACGCCAAACAGGTTTGCAGTGACATCCAAGAAAACATCAATCTCTTGGTTAAATGGACACGATTTAATCACATGGCTCTCCATCCTCACAAAACTAAATTCATGATGATAACTACAAGACAGAAACGTCAAACTCTAAGCCAAAATCTGCCAGTACTTTGCATTTCTAACGAAAACGTCGAAGAAGTAACCAGTCACAAAGTCTTGGGAATAACAATAGATTATAATCTAACTTGGTCAAAACACTTAGAGTCTTTATCTAGAAACGTTGCAAGAAAACTACATCTTCTAAAAAGGATTAAGAACTTCTTAAATTTACATGCAAGAAAACTATTCTTTCATTCTTACATTCAGCCTTTTATTGACTATGCCTCAACACTTTGGGACTCAGCGAGCAATAATTCACTCGAACCACTAATTAGCCTTCACAAACGAGCTGTCAAAGTAACGTTAGGTCGACCATCCTCACTGGTAGATTCAGACTATAAGCAATCAGGCATTCTCCCATTTAAAGCCAAACTTCTATACAATAAAGGACTCTTTATGCATAAGATACTCCATGGAAATGCTCCACTTTCTCTAACAAACATGTTCACTTTTAACGACTATCGACATTCACATAAAATAAACCTCCCGTTTGCAATGATTAATCTATACAAGTCTAGTTTGGCGTATTCCGGAGGTAGGCTATGGAACCATATTCCTCAAGAACTAAAAAATCAATCAAACTTAAAAAAATTCAAGTCTTATTTTCAAAAATATCTTATGAATGTCTCAGATTTGACTGCACTATACCCTAAAATGTATTAAAAATTCTCAATTCAGATTTAATTTAACAAACATGCGATGTTCGAAGTTGACTCAATTCTACGCAAATTGCACTGATCATCCTATGCCATTAATGTGTGTGTGTGTGTGTGTTTTTTGTTTTTTTTTCAAAGCTTTTCGCGGGTGTTTCTCCATGTCTGCTTCATTGTCCTTCTCTTCCTTTATCTCTGACTATCTATCGCCAGTCGGTCGGTCGGTCCTTTGGTCTCTCTCTCTCTCTCTCTCTCTCTCTCTCTCCTCTCTCTCTCTCTCTCTCTCTCTCTCTCTCTCTCTCTCTATTCACCCCACCCACTCTTGCCCTGATCATTTTGTTTCCTTGTTGTTGTTGTTGGTAGTGGTGGTGGTGGTGGTTATTGGTTTCTTTTTCTTCTTCTTTTTGTCAAAGTTTCTCATGCAAGCAATTGTTGCATTTTGTTTTCATGTGTGTTTCATTTGCTTTTTACTATATATCGATTTTTTTTTCTTGCCCAGAGGGCTGGATGTAAAAAAGCATTCATGCTTAGTCCATTACCCTCTTAAAATAAAATTCGTTCGTTCGTTCGTTCGTTCGTTCGTTCGTTTCTTCTCTCTCTCTCTCTCTCTCTCTCTCTCTCTCTCTCTCTCTCTCTCTCTCTCTCTCTTCCCCCCTTCCCTCCCTGTCTCTCCCTCTATCCGCTTCCATTAACGCTTATTCTTCTCTGTC
>JAMYXO010003189.1:0-20933 GCA_033310375.1 Conus canariensis | reverse complement strand
CAAAAAGGGAAAAAAGCAGGAAAGGGGTACTCTCTTTCCAAAAACCCTCATTTAATTCTTTTTTTTCCCCCTTTCCTTTCCCCCCTTGGTTTTTTTTTTTAAATAAAATTAAAAACTTTTTATTTTTTTTTTTTTTTCTTGTTTTGGGCCCCGGCCCCCCCTTCCCCCTATTAAATCCCTGGTTTTTTTTTTATTGGGGGAAATTTTAAAAAAGGGGGTTTTTTTAAAACCTTTTGGGCAAAAAAACCCCTTTGGGCCCCGGGAAAAAAACTTTTTAAAGGGGGGAGGGACAATCCCCGGCTCAAAGGATTTTTCCCCCCCGGGAAAGGGGGGAAAAAATTTGGGGGTTCAGGAAAAAATTTACCCACTTAATTTTTCAAAAAAAGGTAAAAAAAACGAAAAAGGGGAACCCCCCAAAGGGTTTTAAATGGTTTTTTTTCGGGGGGAAAAAAAAAAAAAAAAAAAATTTAAGGGGGGGACAAATGTTTTTTGGAACTTAAATTTTTTTTGGGGGGGAAAAAAAAAAGCCCCCACCCCCCCTTTTTTAAAATTTTTTGTTTTAAAAGGGTCACCCGGGCGTTTTTTTGGGGCCCTTTAAGGTCCCCCTGGGAAAAAAAAAGGAAAGGTCAAAGCAAAAAGCTTTCCCCCCCTTTTTTTTTCATTCACTTTTTTTTCCTTCAAATTTTTTTTATTTTAAAACCAAATTAAAAAATTCCCCATTTTTTTGGAAAACTTCTTCTTTTTTTCCCTTTTCCCCCCAAAACCCAACCGGGGGTTTTTTTTGGAAAAAATCCCTGGGGGGGGGCCCGGGCCCAAATTTAAAAGGGAAAAAAAAATTTTTCTTTAATTTTAAACCCCCCCCTTTTCCCTCCTGTTTTTTGCAAATTTCCAACCCAAGGGGGAAAAGTATTTTTTTTCCCTTTTCCAAAAGTCCCCCAAAGGTTTTTCAAAAGGGGGCCCCCCAAAACGTTTCCCTTAAAAGGGGGTTTGGGCGCTTTTTCTTTCCCCAATTGGGGGTTTAAGGGGAAATTTGCTTTATTTTTTGGAATTTTTTCCTTTTAAAGCTGGGGGGGGAAAAAAACATTTTTTTTTTTTTCCCCAAACGGTTTTCAAAGACCCCCCCTTGGGGAGGGGGGCCCCTTCCCCAATCCCCCCCCTTTTTCAAAAAGCCAAAAAAAATTTTTGTGGCGGGGGTAAAAATTTTTGGAAAAAAGGGCCCCCGAAAATGAATTTGGGGGGCAGGGGGCCCAAAAGAATTTTTTAAAACGGGATTTCAAAGCGGGAAAACCCAAACCAAATTAAAACAAATTTTTTAAATTAAAAAAAAAACCAAAAAACCTCCAAAAACTTTGGAAAAATTAAAAAAAATTTTTAAACCCCCTTCCCCAGGGTTTTTTTAAAAAAAAACATTTTAAATTTGGTTTTTAAAAAAAAAAAAGCCCCATGTCCCCAAAAAAAATTGGGTTTTTTAAAAAAAAAGGAAAAAGGAGGGTTTTTAAAAAGGGGTTTGGAGGGGGGAAAAGGGTTTGGGGGGGTTTTTAAAAAAACACTCCCCCCCCCCCCCTTAAAGCCCTTTTTTTTTTCCCAAAAGATTTTCCCCCCTTCAGGATAATTTTCCCCCCCAAGGGGCCCTTTGGGGGGTTTCCCCCAATTTTTGAAAGCCCCTTTTTTACAAACCCGGGGGTTAAAAATTTCAAAACCCCCACTCCTCCCCCCCCAAAAACCCCCCTTTTTCCCCTTTTTAAACCAATTTAACGGGGAAGGGTTTTGGGGGAACCCCCTTTGGCTTTTTTTTTTCCGGGCCCCCTCCCTTAAAAATTTTCCAAAACTCCCGGGTTTGGCCGGGGCTCCCCTTTGGCTTTTTGCCCCCCAAATTTAATTTTTCCCGGGAAAAATTTAAAATTAAAAAACTTTTTCAAACCATTTTTAAAAAAACCTATTTTGCTATTTGGCGGGCTTTTTTTTTGGCTTGGGCCGCGGGTTTATTTTGCTCCCTCCCTTACTACACTTTTTTTTTAAAAACCCAAAACCAAAAAGGGCTATTTGTTTTTCCCCCCTTCCCGGGTTTCCCCAACCCAAACCTTTTTTTAATTTGGGCAAATTTACACTTTGCCCCTTTTTTAACTATTTAACCCCCCCAAAAAAGGGCCCCCCCCCCGGGAAATTTGGTCCAAGGCAAAAAGGGTTTTAAAAAAGGGGGGGTCTTTCTTTTTTGGGCCCCCAAAAAACCCGGGGTTTCCCTTTTGGTTTTAAAAAAAAACCCCCGGGAAAAAACCGTTTGGGAAGTCCCCCAAACCCAAAAAAGGGGGACCCCCAAAAAATTTGGGGGGGGGAAACCCAAAAGGGCCCCCCCGCCATTTTCGGGGGGGGGGGGGTTTAAAAACACCAACACCAAAAAAGGGGGATTTTGGGTTTTTGGGGAACCCCACAAACCAAAAAAATCCCAAAAAAAGGGGAGGGTTTCCCAAATGAAAAAAACTGCCCCCTTAAAAAAAATCCACCAAAAATTTTCTAGGGGGGAAAAAAAAAAACTTTTTTTCCCTTTTTTCCAAAAAAAAGCCCCAAAAATTTAAACGGCCCCCCCAAGGGTTAAAAAAACAGCAAAAAAAAAACCCGGGCCGTTTAAAGGAAAACCCCATCCCCCCCCCCGGGGGGAAAAAAACGGGGCCGGGAAAAAAAACCCTTCCCGCCCCAAAAATTAAAAAGGACCCCCGGGGCCGGAGCAAAAAAAAAAACCCCGGGTTTGAAATTTCGGGGGTTTTTTTCCCAAAGGCCCGGAAAAAGGGACTTTTAAAAAAAAAAAAAAATTTTTTCAAAAAATTTGGCTTAAAGAAAAATTTCAAAAAGGGCCCCCCCCCAACCCCCCTGGGGGGGGCTCTTTTCCCCCATTTCCCCCTTAAATTTGGCCAAAATTGGAAACCCAACCCCGGGGGACCCACAGAAAAAAAGAAAAAAAATTTAACTAAAAAAGATGGGGGGGGAAAAACATTTTTGGGGTTTAAGGCCGTTTTTAAAAAAAAAAAAAAAAACCCGGGGGGCCCACCCAAACCAAACAAAAAGGGGAAACCCCTTTCGTTTCCAAACAAACCCCCCCAAACCCCCAAATCGTTTGGAAGGGGAGGGCCCCCGGGGGAGGGGCCGTCCCCCAAAAAGGGGGGAAGGAGAATGGGGGAAAAAGAAAATTTGGCCCTTTTTAACCCCAGTGGAAAAAAAGGGGGGCCCCTAGCTTGGGGGGAGGGAAAAAATTTTCCCAAAGTGGGGGTTTTTCTAAAAAAAAAGGGAGGGGGGTTTTTTTCCCGGGCCCGGGTTTAAAAACCCAAACCCCCCAAAAAAAAATTAAAAAATTTTTTCAGTTTAAAATTTTTGGGGCCCCAAAGAAAGGGGGGGGAACCCCCAATTTTCCCCTCGGGGGACCAAAAAAGGGGTTTCCCTCCATTTTTCCAATCTCCCAAAAACGAAAAAAAGGGGAAAAAACCTTTCGGGGGCCCCCCCTTTGGGGAAAAACCCTATCGTAAAAAAATTTCCCCCTTGCTTTCCAAATTCACCGGAAAAGGACCCCCCGGGGCAAAGAGTTTTTTCTAAAAACCGGGGGGGTTTAAAAAACCCCAAAACCCTTTTTAAAAGAAAGGGCCCCCCCTCCCAAAAAAAAGGGGAGGGCCCCAGTTTTTGGGTTTTTCCGGGAAAAGGGAAAAAGGGCGGGGGCCCAAAATTTTGGGAAAATTGGGTTTTTTTTGCTGCCAAAAACCCCCCCTAAAGAAAAATTTGGGGCCCCGGGGGAAAAAAAAAAATTTTGTGGGGAACCCCTGAAAACCCCCCCCCTTTTTTTTAAATCGGGGCCCCAAAAGGCCTTTTAAAAAAACGGGCCCGTAGGGGGGGGCCCCTTTTTTAAAAATTTTAAAAGGGGCCGAAAAAAACGGGGGGCCCCCCCGGGGAAAAAATTTTTAAAATTTTCCCCAAATCTTTTTAACCCCCAAATTTTTTCCAACGGGGGTCCCCAATTTTGCGGGGGGCCAGGGGCCCCCCAAAAAAAAAAAACCCCCGGGGCCCCATTTAAAAAACCCTTTCCCCCCAGTCTCAAAAGGGGAATGAAACCCGGGGGCCTTTTTTGGGTTTTTTTGCCCCCCCCCCCTTGGGGTTTTAAAACCCCCCTCCGGGTTTTTTCGGTTTAAATTGTTTTGGGGAAAAACCCCCAAAAACCTTTTCAGGGGAATGGGGGGAATTTTTGGGGAAATCGCCCCCAAATCAATTTTCCCCGAACAAAAGGGGTTTTCCCCCTTTTAAATTTTCCCGGGGGGGAAACTTAAAAAGGGGAAAAACCAAAGGGGTTTCCCCCGGAGGGGGGACCCACGGGGTAAAAATTTGGGGGCCCTTTTCCTTTTTCCCCCGGGGGAAGGGGCCTGGGGCCCCTTTTAAAAACCGTTTGGTCCCCCAAAAAGGGCCCCAAACAATGCCAAAAAACCAAGTGTTAAAAAAAAAATTTTTTTCTTGTTTGTTTGGGAAAAAAAAATTTTCCGGTTTTTTGACAAAAAATACAAAAAAAGGGGGGGACTAAAAAAAGGTAAAGGGCCCACCAAACCCCCAACCCCGGGGGGAAAAAAGCCTTATTTTTTAAAAAAACCCCCCCCCCCCCTTTTTTCCCCCCAAATTCAACGGGGCCCCAAAAAAAAACGAACGGGGGGTTTGGGAAAAAATTTTTCCCCCCCTTTTCCCCTGGGGGCCGGGGCCAACTTTTTTTCCCCCCAGAAAAAAAAAAAAGGGTTTTTTTCGACAAATTGGGATGAATTCCCCGGGGGCCCCTCCCCAAAAAACCCCAATTTTTCCCCGGGTTTTTTTTTGGCGGGGGGGAACCCCCACAAAAAAAAAAGGGTTAGGGGGAAAACCGGGGAAGGGGGAAAAATTTTACCCCTAGGGGGGGACCAAAAAAAATTCCGGGGGTTTGGTTTTACCCCGGGGCCCCCAAAGGGGGTTTTCTCCCCCACCACATCTTCTTTTTGGCCCCTTGGAAAAAAAATTTTAAGGGGGGAAACCCTTTTTTTTTAAACCCCAAGGGGGGGGAAAAACCCCCCGGGAAAAAATTTTTAAAAAAAACCTTTTTTTTAAACACCACCCCCCCCTTCCCAAAGAAAAAAACCCCCTTTTTGGGGGGGCCCTTTTTAAAAGGGGGGCAAAGAAAAAAAAAAATTTTCCCGGAAAACCCACTAAAAGTCCCCCACTTTTTGGGCCGGGCCCCCCCCTCCTGGGGAAAAACCCTTCACCCCCCCCGGGAAAACCCAGTCCCCACCCTTCGCTGGGGGGGGTTTCAACGTTTTTTTTTGTTTTTGCATGGCCCCCCGGGGGGCCTAAAAAACCCCCCAAAAAAAAACCTATTGCCCCCTCCCCCCCAAAAATTTGGAAAAAAAAACCAGGGGAAAAAAAAAAAGGGCTTTTTTTTCATGGGGGGCCCCAGGGGGGGAAGGGCCGTTTTCAAAAAAAAAGCCCCCCCAAAAACCCCCCCCGGGGAAAGGGGTTTTTTCAAAAAAAATTTCACCCCAAACCCCCGGGCCAAGGGAAAAAAAAGGCAAAACGGGGCCCCGGGAAACAAAAAAAATTGGGGGGGCCGTTTCACCCGGGTTTCCGCCAAAAAGGGGCCAGGGGGGAACCGGGTAAAAAAGGGCAAAAATAAAAAAATTTGGGGCCTTCCCACCCTTAAAGGGAAAAGGGGGGGGAAGGAAATTAGGGGAAAAGGCCCCCAAATTTGGTAAACCCAATTTTCCCTTAAGCTTTTTTTTTCCCCCAACCCCCCCCCCGGGGGTTCCCTTTCCCCTGGGGATAGATTTTTTTCCCCCCGGGGCCCGTAAAAAACGGGGCCCCGGGGGGAAACCACCAATTTTTAGGGGCCCCCCACCCCACCCCCCCCCCAAAATCCCAAAAGGGGGGCCCAAAAATGTTTTCCCCCCGGCCCCCCCGGGGGGGGAACGGATCCAAAAAAAACCCAAAAAAAACCTTTAACAACCCTTTCCCTTTGGGGCTTGTTTTTTCCCTGTTTTTGGTTACTGCTACTGTCCCCCTATTTTTTTACCCATAAAACCGGGGCCGTTTTATTTGCTACTGCACCCTATTTTTTAACGGGGTTTCTGTTTCCCTCCCCAACTTTTTTTTCCCCCCCCAAAACCCTTGGCGCCCCCCTGTTTTATTTTCCCCCCCACGGGAAAAAACCTCCCAAATTTTTTTTTAAACTGAGGATTTTACGGGTTTAAAATTTTTAAAACTACCCATTTACCCAACCCACCACCATTTACTCCCTAAATTTTATTTACTACTGCTATTTAACAAAACCCCCTTTACTTAAACGGGGTTTAACTAAAAAACCCTTTTCCCCCCAACCCCCAAACCAAACCCCCCGGGGGCCTCCCACCCCCAACCAACTTTCCTTTTACCAAAAAAAACCCAAACCCAATCCAAATTTTTCCCCCCCTTAAAAACCTACTACAACTACAAAACTTCTTTGGGCCCAAAAATTTGCCCCCAATTTTGGGGGCCCCCAAAATTTTCCTATTTTTTTAAAATAAAAAAAAACACCCCCCAAATTCAAAGGGCAAATTTTATTTGCCCCCCTTTGGGTTTTTTTTACTTACATTTTTGCGGGCACAGCGGAAAAAAAACCCCCTTTGGTGAGGGGGGAAAATTTTAACCCCCCCCCACACTAAAACCAACAAAATCCCCCCCTTTTATTTCCCCCAAAAAAACCGGTTTCCTGCCCCAATTTTTTGCCCCCGCTTTTTGTTTTTGGCCCCCCAGGGGGAAAAATTTTGGGAAAAAAAAAAGGGGGCATAAATCGGGTTTCCCTTTTTAATTTTTGATTTTTGGGGGGGGGTGGGGGGGTTTTGTGGGTGGGGGGGTTTTGGGGTGTGTGTTTTGTGTTGGGGTTTTGGGTGGGGGGGTTTTTTTGGGGGTTGGGGTTTGGGTTGGGGTTTTTGGGGGGGTTGTTTTTGGGGGTTGGGGTTTCCCTGGGGGGGTTTTTTGCCCCCCCCTGGTTTTTGGGTTTGTTGGGGCCTTTTTGGCTTTTGGGTGGCCCCCGGGGGCCCCCCGGGGGTGGGTTTTGTTTTTTGGGTTTGGTTTGGGGTGCCGGTGGTTTTGGTGGGCGGGGGGCCGGTGGTGGCCCCCCTTTGGTTTTTTGGGCGTTTTTGGGTTTTTGGCTTTGGCCGGGGCCATGGTGTTTGGGGGTTTTTTTTTGGTGGTGCGGTTGTGGGGTTTGGTGGTGCGTTTGGGGGCCCGGGGGCGTGTGGGGGGGGCCCGCCCCCGGGCCCGTGGTTTTTCCCAGGGGCCCGTGGGTGGGTGGGGGGTGGGTGGGGTGGTGTGGTGGTTTTGGGGTTTTGGTTTTTGGGGGTGTGGGGTTGGGGGGGAAAATTTTTTTGGGGGGAAAGGGGTTTAGCCCCCCTTTTTGGGGCCCGGGGTTCTTTTTTTAAAGGGAAATTAAAGGAAATGGGGGGGGTTTTTTGGGGGGGAATTTGGGGAAACCCCGTCCGTTTTTTTCCAAATTTTAGGGCCAATCGTAAAAAGGGATTGGTTTGGTTTTTTTCCCCTTGATAGGGCCGAAACTTTCCCCCGGGGGGTCGTTTTTGGTTTTTTTTTTAAAAAAACAAAATTTTTATTTTTTAAAATTTCCCAGTTCCCCCCCCCCCAAAAACCCGGTTTTTGCCCTTGGGGGGTTTGGGTTTTTTTAATTTGGAACCTTTTCCAAAACCCGGGGCCCCGAAAGACCCCGGGGAACTGTTTTCACGGAAAAAGGCCGGGGGGGGGACAAAAAAAAAGGGCCCGGCATTGGGGTAAACCCCCTTTGGGGTTTTTTTTTTTGGCGGGGGGAAACCTTTTAAAAAAAAGGCCCCTTTTCGGGGGCCAACTAAAAAAAATTTTAACCAAAAAAAAAAAACCGCGTTTTTCTTTTTTTTCCTCTCCTTTTGATGGGAAAAAAAAAAATTAAAAAACCTTTAACAAAACCCCTTTCCCCAAAAATTTTTTAAACCCAAAAAAAGGCATTTTTGGTCCCCCCCTTTTGATTATGTTTTTAAACCACATTGATTTTTTCAAAATTTTTTTTGGGGGGCCCTGGAAAAACCCATTGGGGGAAGGGGGGCCCCGGAAATTAAAGTTTTTTCCTGGGGGGAACCCTAAAAATTTTGGGGTTTTTTCAAAAATTTTAGGGCCCTCCCCCCGGGGGGGGGGGAAACGGGGGGGGGGGGGGGGGGACGGGGGGGGGGGGGAAAGGGGGGGGGGGGGCCTTTGGGGGGGTGGTGGGGTTTGGGGTTTTGGGGGGGGGGGGTTTTTTTTTTTTGGGGGTTTTTTTTTTAAAAAAAAGGGGGGGGGAAAAATTTTTTCCCCCCCCCCCCCCCTTTTTTTTTAAAACCCCCCTTTTTTTTGGGGGGCAAAAAAAAAAAAAAAAAAAAAAAATTTTTTTTTTTAAAAGGAAAAAAAGGGGAAAAAAAAAAAAAGGGGGGGAAACCCAAAACCCCCCTTTTTTTTTAAAAAAAAAAAAAAAAAAAGGGGAAAAAAAAAAAGGGGGGGGAAAAAAAATTTTTTTAAAAATTTTTTTTAAAAAGGGGTTTGGGGGGGTTTTTAAAAAAAAAGGGGAAAAAAAGGAAAGAAAAAAAAAAAAAAGGGGAAAAAAGGGAAAAAAAAAAGAAAAAAAAAAACCCGATTTTTTTTAAAAAAGAAAAAAAAAAAAAAAAAAGGGGGGGGAAAAAAAAAAAAAAACCCTTTTTTTAAAAACCCGGGGGTTTAAAAATTTTTTTAAAAAAACCCTTAAAAAAAATTTTAAAAAAAAAAAATTTTTTTAAAAAAAAAAAAAAAAAAAAAATTTTTTTTTTTTTTTTGGGGGGGGGGAAAAAAAAAAATTTTAAAAAAAAAAAAAAAAAAAATTTTTGGGTTTTTTTCAAAATTTAAAACCCAAAAAGGGAAATTAAAATTTCCCCTTTTTAAAAAATTTTTTTTGGGAAAAAAATTTTAAAAAAAAAAAGGGGGAAAAAAAGGGGGGGGGGCCCCTTTTTTTTTTTTAAAAAAAAAAACCCCCTTTTTTTTTCCCCCCCCCCCCCCCCCTTTTTTTTCCCCCCCCCCCTTTTTTTTTTGGCCCCCCCCAAAAAAAAACCCCCAAAAAAATTTTTTTCCCCCCCCCCCCCCCCCCCCCACCCCCCCCCCCCCCCCCCCCCCCCAAAAACCCCCCCCCCCAAAAAAACCCCCCCCCCCCCGGGGCCCCCGGGCCCCCCCGGGGCCCCCCCCCGGGCCGGGGGCCCCCCCCAAAAACCCCCCCCAAACCCCCAAAAAACCCCCCGGGGCCCCGGGGGGTTTTTTTTTTTTTTTTTGGGGGGGGGGGTTTTTAAAAAAATTAAGGGGGAAAAAAAAACCCCCCCCAAAAAAAA
This sequence comes from Conus canariensis, assembly GCA_033310375.1. Lineage (NCBI taxonomy): Eukaryota > Metazoa > Mollusca > Gastropoda > Neogastropoda > Conidae > Conus > Conus canariensis. The sequence continues at coordinate 11,541 of JAMYXO010003189.1, read as the reverse complement.
AAAAAACCCCCCAAAAAAAAAAAAAAAAAGGGGGGGGGGGAAAAAAAAAAAACCCCAAACCAAAAAACCCCCCCCCAAAAACCCCCCAAAAAAAAACCCCCCCCAAACCAAAACAAAAAAAAAAAAAAAAAAGGGGGGGGGGGGGGGGGGGGGAAAAAAAAGGGGGGGGGGGAAAAAGGGGGGGAAAAAAAAAACCCTAATTTTTAAAATTTTAAAAAAAAAAAAGGGAAAAAAAAAAAAGGGGGGAAAAAAAAAAGGGGGGGGGGGGGGAGGGGGAGAAAAGCGAGGGGAACCCAAAACCCTGTTTCCCCTAAAAAAAAAAATTTTCCTAAAACAAAAGTTTTAAAAAAAACCCCCGGGGAAACAATTTTAAAAAAAAAAATTTAAAATTTTGCGGGGGTTTTCTTAATTTTTTTTGGGGGTCGCTGGGGGGAAAAAGGGCCAAAAAAATTAATATCAGGGCCCCCATTTTAATTTAAAAAAAAAAAACCCAAAACCCTTAAAAGCGGTTTATGAAAAAAAAAAAAAAATTTTGGCCCAGAAAAAAGGATTTTAAAAAATTTGAAAATTTTAATTCGATCATTAAAAAAACGGGAAAGGGCCAAAAAAAAAAAACCCAAAAAAAAATTGGGCCCGGGTTTGGGGGGGAAATAAAAAAAAAATTTAAACCCCGGGCAAAATTGGGTCCCCGGCCCCCCCCCCCTTTTTCCCGGGGGAAAAAAGAAAAACCCCCCAAAGGGTTTTTTTCCCTTTTAAAAAGGGGAAAAAATTTTGGGAAAAAAGGTTTTGGGAAAATTTTTGGGCAAACCCCTTTTTTTTTCATTTTAAAAACATTTTTTAATTTTTGGCAAAAACGGGGGGTGGAAAAGGGGAACTTTTTTTTGGAAAAAAAACGGGGCTTTTTGGGGTTTCCCATCTTTCAATAAAAACCATTTGGGGGAAAGGCGTTAAAAAAATTGCTTTTTTTCGGGGGAATAAGGAATGGGGGCCCCCTTTGTTCTGATGGGTTTTAACTTTGGAAATTAGGGGGCCCACGGGCCCCAACGGGGGGGGGAAAATCGGGAAATTTGGGGTTTTTTGGGGGTTGCGGGTTTAGGGTGGGAAGTAAAAAATTGGGAAAAAAACCCTTTTTTTGGGCCCACCCCCTTTGGAAAAAAAAAAAAAAAAGCGGGAAAGAAAACCTTAAAAAACCCCAAGGGCGCCCCCGGGGGGAACCAATTTTAAAAACCCTTTTTTTTTCTCCCGGGGGCCGCATGAACCCCTTGGCCCCCATTTTTGGGTTTTGGGGGGAAAACCCCAGAAAAGAAAATTTTTTTGTGCTTTTTGGTAAATTTAAAAAAAATCCCCTTGGGGGAAAAAAACCTTTGGGGGCCCCCAAATTTCTCAAAAAAAAGGGAAAGGGGGGGGTTTCCAAAAAACGGGGGAAATTTTCAAAAAATGGGGGAAAGGGCCAAGAAAACCTTTTTTAATTTTTGGGGGGGGGCCCCCTCATTTTTAATAGGGGCCTTTTTTTTGGTTGGGGAAAAAAAAAACGGGGATTTTTTTTTTCCCTTTTAGGGGATTGAATAAAATTGGGGAGGGGGGGCCCTTTTTAAAAATTTTTGGGGCCCCCCCCCTTCAAAACAAAAAGGGGGGGAAATTTGGGGGCAGTTTTCCCAAAAAACATTCTTTTAAAAAAAAATTTAAAAAATTTAACCCCCTTTAAAGGCTTTTTCATCGGGAAAAAAAAAAAAAAATTAAAAAAAAATTTTGGGGGGCCCCAAAATTCAAAATGGGCCCAAAAAAAAAATTTCTTTTTGGGGCCCGTTTTTTGGGAAAAAAAAAAAAAAAAAAAGGGGGCCCCAAAACCCGGGGATGCCCTTTTTTTTTTGGGGCCCCTGAAATTTAAAGGGTATTTTTAAAAAATTTGAAAAACCCCAAAAAGCATGGGGGGAAAATTTTTTTTTTTTTTAACATTTTGGGGAAAAAAAAAACACGGGGCCCAAAAGTTTCCCTTTTTTGGGAAATTTTTGGGGAAGGGGCCAAAAATTTGTAAAAACCGTAAAAAAAAAAGGTTTCCTTTTTTTCCTTTGGGGTTTTGGGCAGGGGGGGAACAGGGGGAAACCCGGGGAATTTTTTAAAGGGTTTGGGTTTTTTTATTTTTAACCTGTGAAAACAGCCGGGGGGGTTAACCCCCCTTTTAAACCCTTTGCCCAAGGGTTGGCCCCAAAAAAAGGGAGGCCCCTTGGGGGCTTTTTAAAACTCCCCACCCTTGCCCCGGGAAAGAAATTTTTCAAACATTTCCCCAAGGGGGAAAAACCCAAACTTTTTTTTTTTTTCCCCTTCGGGGGGCCCGGTTTTTTTTTTTTTTTTTTTTTTTTTTTTTTTTTAAAAAAGGGTTTCCCCTTTTGGAAGGGGGGGTTTTTTCCACTTTTTGGGCCGAAGTAAAAATACTGGGGGGTTTTTTTGAAAAAAAAACCCGGTGAAATATTTTCCCCGGGGGGGTTTTTTCCAAAAAAAATAAAAATTCCCGGGGTGGGGGGGGTTTGTTTATTTAGCCCCCCCCCTTTTATTTTTTTACGGGGGTTTTCAAAAAAATACCCAGGGGGTTTTTTTGGAAAATACCCCCCCCAAAAAAATCAGAAAAATTTTTGGGGGGGGGAAACGCACCCTTTAAAAATCTTTAAGATTTTTGGGGGGATTTTCCCCATTGGGGGGAAACCCCGGGAAAAAAAAAAAAAATGGGGGAGGGAAAAACGGGGGGGGTTTTTTGGGGCCGGTTTTGGGTTTAAAAATTTTCAGGGGAGGAAAAAAAACCGGGTTTTCCCAAACCGTTCCCCCGTTTTTCCCCCAAATTGGGGGGAAAGGGGCCCCAATTTTCCCGGGGGGAACCCCTTTCCCCTTTAAAAAAGGGGGCACATTTTTGGGTTAAAAATTTATTTCTTTTTTTGGAAAATCAAAATTTGGGGCATACAAAAAAAAAGGACCCCCTTTTTTTCCTTAAAAAAACCTTCTTTTTAAGGGGGGGAACATAAGGGAAAATTTTTTTGGCCCCCCTTTTTTTTTTGGGAAAATTAAAAATTTTGGAAAATTTCCCAACCCTTGGAAAATTGGGAAACCCTTGGAAACCTTCCGTAAAAAGGGAAACAAAATTTTTTAAATTTTGGGGGGGCCCCAAACTTCTTTTTTTTGGGGGAATTAGTTTTGGGATATATTTTTCCATGGGCCCGGGAAAACCCTTGAAACCCTTTTTTTTTTAAAAAAGGGGGGGCCAATTTTTGGCATTTTTTGGGAAATTTTCTGTTTTGGAACCCCAGTTTTTGGGGAAATTTTTTTAAAAACCCCCCTTTGTTTCTGGGGGGAATTTTTTCCCAAAAACCCTTTTCCCCCTTTTTAAAAGGGGGCCCACATGCAACGGGGGGTTTCCCCTTTTTTGGTTTTTGGGGAAATTCGGGTTTTGGGGTTTTTTACATTTTCCAGGGGGCCCCTTAAAAAAAAACCCTTTAAAAAGCAAAAAAAAAATTTAAAGCAAAAAACCCCTTTTTTAAAAAAAAACCATTTTTTAAATTAAAAACCCAAAATTTACCCCCGGTTTTGTTTTGCCCCGGGAAAAAAGGGGGCCCCCCCGGGCTTACAGGGGGTTTTAAAAAAAACACCCCGGGGGGGCCCCCTTGGCCCCAAAAAAAAAACCCCCCATAAAAAAATTTTTTAAAAAAAAAACCCCCTTTGTTTTTTTTTAAAAGGGAGAAAAACCCTTTTTTTCCCCGAGCTTTGGAACGGGTAGGCCCTTTTAAAAGAAAAAAGGGGGGAAAAAAAATTTAAACCCCCCCGAAAATCCCTGTAAAAAAAAAAAAAGAAAAAAAAAACCCTTCTTTTAATAGGGGGGGCCCCCTTTAAATTGGGGGTTTCCCCCTTCCTTTTAAAATTTTTTTTTAAACATCCCCCCGGCCTTTTGGGGTAAAAAAGAAAAACCCCCAAAAAATACCCCCCTTTTTTTAAAAGGGTTATAAAAAAAAAAGGGGTTTCCCTTTAAAAAAAAAAAAAACAAAAAACCGAAAATTTTTTTTTTCAAGACCCGGGGGAAGGTTTTTTTTTTTTCCGGGGGCGCCCCTTCCAAGGGGGGCAAATTTTTTCTTTTTTCCTTTTTGGGGGGAAACAAAACCCCCCCAATTTTAAAATTTACCCCCATAAACCTGGGAAAAAAAAGGGGAAAAAAAAATTTTCCCCCTTCCCCCAAAAAAGGGGGAACATTTTAACAAAAAAAAGGAAAAAGGGTTTAAAAAAAATACCCCGACTTGCCTTTAAATTAAAAAAAAATTTTTGGTTTTTCCCCCTCTCTTCGGGGCCCCGGGCGGGGCCAAAAATTTTGGCCCCCTTAAAACCCGGGAAAAAAACCCCCGGGGAGGGGGCCCCAAAAACAAAAAAAAAGGAAAAAAATTGTTTGGAGTAAAAAAGAAACTCCTTTTTCCCGGGGGCCCCTCAAATTTCCCCCGGGGCCCCCCCCAAAAAACCCCCAAATTTCCAAAAAATATCTTTTATGCCCCCCTTCGGGGTTAAATTTTTTCTTTTAAACGCTCGTTAAATAAAAACCCGTGGGGAAAAAACCAAAAAAAGTTTTTACTAAAAAAAAAAGGGCCCAAACTTGGCCCCAAAAAAAAAAAAACAAGGGGGGGAAAAACCCCCCACCCCAGAAAAAAAAAGAATGAAAAAAAACAAAAAAACAGTTTTAAATTTTTAACCCCCCAAAAAACCCCAAAAAAAAAAAGGGCACCCCCGGAAACCGGGGGCCCTTTACCCCCCCGTTTTTGTTTTTTTTTTAAAAGGGCCCCCTTTTAAATTTTTAAAAATTAACCCATACCCAAAGAAAAAACCTTTTGGCAAAAAAAAAGGGTACAAAAAAAAGGGGAAAGGGGGCGGGGGGGGGGAAAGAAAAAAAGGGGGGGGGGAATTTTCGGGGGGGGGGGGGGTTTTGTTTTTTGAAAAAGGGGGGGGGCCCGGGGGAACAGGGGGGGGAAAGGAAAAAAAAAGCGGGGGGGCCCAACCCTTTTTTGGGAAGGGGGGGAAAGGGGCCCCCAATAAAAAAAAAAAAACCGAGGGTTTTGGAAAAAAAACATGGGGGAAAAAAAAGGTTTTGGGGGAAGGGAAAAAAAAAAAAAAAAAAAAAAAAAAAAGGGGGGGGGGGGGGGTGGGGGGGGGGGGGGGGGGGGGGGGGGGGGGGGGAGGGGGGGGGGGGGGCCGAAAAAAAAAAAACATCGGGAAAAAAAAACCTATAAATTGGGTTTAAATTTTTAAAGGGGGAAAAAAAAATTATTTTAAAGGCCGGGCCAAAAAAACAAAACCAAAAAAAGGAAAAAACCAAATTTTTACCCCCAAAAAAAAAAAAAAAAAAACCCACGTTTGGGGCTTTTTTAAAATCTCTCGGGTTTTCTTTTTTTTCCCCCCCCCGGGCCCCAAAAAAACCTTTTCCCAAGGAAAAAACAAAAAGGGAAAAAAAAAAAAAACAAAAAAAATTTTGGCCCCCCAAAAAAAATGGGTTTTAAAAACCGTTGGGGGGAAAAAATAAAAAAAACCCCAAAATTTGGGGAAAACATTTGGGGAAAAATTTAAAAGTTGTTTTTAAAAAGGGGGGGGGGCCCCGGGGAGGGGGGCAGGGGGGGAAAAAATTTTAAAAGGAAAAAAAAACAAAAAAACAAAAAAAAAATTTAAAAATTTTTTAAAAGTAAATTTTCCCCCCCTTTTGTTTAAGGGGGCCCTTGTGGGGGGGGACCAAAAAAAGAAAAAACAAAAGGGGAAAAAAAAAAATCCGGGGGAAAGGGTCCCGGAAAAAAATAATTTTTTTAAAAAAAAAAATCCTGGGAAATTTTTTTCCCCTTTCCCCATCTTGTGGAGGGGGGCCCCATAAAAAAAAAACCAGCCCCCTAAAAAACGTTTTCCTTTTTTGGGTTTCGAAAAAAAATTTGAGGGGTTTTGCCCCCAAAATTTTGGGGAAAGAAATTAAATTTCCCCAATTTTCCTGTCCCCCCCCCCCCTTTGGGGGGGTTAAGGGGGCATCCCGGGGTTGGGAAAAAAAACGTCAAAAAAAGGGAAAAAAAATTTCCCCCCGGGGGGGAAAGGGAATAAAAAAGGGGGAAAGGCTACCCTAACAGGGGGCCGTGTTTTCAAAAACCAAAGGAAAAAGGGGTTTAATTTTCCCCCTTTTTAAAGAAAAAGGGGGTTTTCCCTTTTTTGGGGGGGGAAAAAAAATTACCCCCCCCTGGATTATTTTTTCCCAAAAAAAAAAAAAAAAGGGGAAAAAAACCTTTTTGGGGGGCTTTTTAAAAGGGGTTAAAACCCAAAGGTTCGGGGGGTTTTAAAAATCGTTTTTTTTTTAAAAAAAAAATTTTTCAATTGGTTTTCCTTGGGGTTTTAAAAAATAAAAAAAAAAACCAAAATTTCAAGGGGGAAAAAGGAAAAAAATCTTTTTAAAGGGAAAGGGGGGGGGCCCCGGAACAACCCCCCAGTCCCTTCAGGGGGGCTTTTTTTTTTTTGGGGTTCGAAAACCCGGGGGGGAAAAACATTTTGGGAAAAAAAATTTTTTTTTTTTTGGAATTTAAAAGGGCGTTTTTTTTTTTTTTTTTCGCTTTTCCTGCGGGGGCCCCCCCCCTTTCCCCAAAACCAAACAAAAAAATAAAAAGGGAATGGTTTAAAAAAAGAAAAAAATAAAATTTAATTTAAAAAAAAATTTAAATAGGATAAAAGGTTTTTATTCCCTTTTTTTAAAAAAAAGGGCAAATAAAAAAGCCCCCCAAAAAAAAAAAGGGTAAAAAAGGAAAAAAACAAAGGGGAAAAAATTGGAAAAAAACAAAAAAAACGAAAAGGGGGGCCCACGTTTTTGGGGGGGCCGGGCCCCCCCCCCAACCCCCCACCCCCCAAAACCCCACACCCCAAAAAACCCCCAAAACCCCCACCCCCAAACCCCCCTTTTCCTCCCCTCCTCCCCTCCCCCTCTTCTCCCCCTCTTCTTTTTCCACACCACAACAACCCCCCCAACCCAACCCACCCCACACACAAAAACCACACACACAACACAAAACCCACAAAACCCAAAAAGGGGGGGGGGCGGGGGATTTGGAAAGGGTCAACCCGGGTTTTGGGGGGAAAAGGCCCTTTGGGGGGAACCCCCCGCGCCCTTGGGGGGAAAAAATTTGGGGCCAAAACCTTTTAAGGGCTTTTTTTTCCCGCGTTTTTTTGTTTGCTTTAAAATTCGGGGGGGGGCCAAAAAACCCAAAAGGGAAAAAATTTAAAGGGGTTGGGGCCAAACCCTTCCCAAAAAACCTTTGGTTTTTTTTAAAGGGAAAGGGAAAAAAATTGGGGACCCCCCCTTTTTTTTTTTTTTTTTTTTGGGGGGGGGGGGGAAAAAACCCCCCAAAAAAAACCCCAAAAGGGGAAAAAAAAACCCAAAAAAACCCCCTTGGGTTTTTCCCCCCCCCCAATTTTTTTGGGGGGGGGTTTTTTTTTTTAAAAAAAGGGGGGGGGGGGGCCCCCCCCCCCCCCAAAAAAAAAAACCCCCCTTTTTAAAAAAAAAAAAAATTTTTTTTTTCCCCCAAATAAAAAATTTTGGGGGGGGGGCCCCCTTGGGGTTTTTTTTGGGGGGGGGCCCCCGGGGGGGGGGGGAAAAATTTTTTTTTTTGGGGCCGGGGGGGGAAAAAAACCCAAAAAAAATTGAAAAAAAAAAAAGGGGGGGGGGAATTAAAGGGGGGGGGAAAAAAAAAAGGGGGTTTTTTAAAAAAGGGCCCCCCAAAAAAAAAGGGGGAAAAAAAGGGGGGGGGGGGGAAAAAAGGTTTGGGGGGAAAAAAAAAAAAAAAAAAATCAAAGGGGGCCCCCCCCGGGGAAAAAGGGGGGGGGAAAAAAAAAGGGAAGGGGGTTGGGAAACGGGGGAAAAAAAAAATTTTTCCCCCCCCCCCAAAAAAAAAAGGGGGGGGGGGGGGGGAAAAACCCGGGGGGGGGGGGGAAAAAAAAAAAACCCCCCCCGGGGGGTTTGGGGAAAATTTTTTTCCCCCTGGGGGGGGGGGAAAAAAACCCCCCCCCCAAAAAAAAAAAAAGGGGGGGTTTTGGTTTTTTTTTGGGGGAAAAGGGGGTTTTTTTTCCCCCGGGGGGGAAAAAGGGAAAAAAATGGGGGGAAAAAAATTTTTTTTTAAAAGGGGGGAAAAAAAAAAAAGGGGAAAAAAAAAAAAAAAAAAGGGGGGGGGCCCTTTTGGGTTTTTAAAAAACCCAATTTGTTAATTTGGGAAAAACAAAAAATTTTCCCTTTGGGGGCCCTCGGGGGGGGAAAAAAAAAGGGGGGAAAAAAAAAGGAAATTTTTCAAATTAGGAAAATCGGGGCCCTTTCTTTGGTGGGGGTTTTGGGTTTTTTTTTTTAAAAAAATTTTTTTGTTTCTGAAAAAAATTTATTTTTTTCCTCTTTCCGGGCCTTTTTTAATTTTTTTGGGGAAGGGGGGGGGGGGGAAAAAACCAAAAAAAAAAAAAGGGGGGGGGGGCCCACCGGTTTTGGGGAAAACCTTTTTGGGGGGGAAAGTTTGGTTTTATGGGGGCCCCGACAGTCCCACTTTGGGCCCCCTTGTTTTTTTTTTTAAAAAAAATTCCCTTGGGGGAAAAATTTTCCCCCCCCAGTGACAAAAGGAAAGGAAAAAGTTTTAAAAAAAAAAAAAAAAAGGGTTAGGGGGCCCCCGGCAAAACCCCTTTTGAAAAAAAAAAAGTTTTCCCGGAACGAAATTTCCCCTGGTTTTCGGGGCCCCCCAATTTGGGAAAATTTTCCCCAAAAATTTTTTAAAAGAAACGTGCTTTTTTTATTTTAAAACCCCCAAATTTAAAAAAAATTTTCCGGGCAAAGGGGGAAATATTTTAAAAGGGGGGCCCCCTTTTTTCCCTTTAAAAAAAAAAAAAAGGGAACATAAAAAGTTTTCCCTTTTTTTATTTTTCTTTTTTCCTTTTGGGGGCCCTTTTAAAATTTTGCCCCCTTGCGGGAAAACCTTTTTATAAAAAAAAACTTTTTTTCCCAAATCAAAAATTTAAATTTTGGTTTAAATTACTTTAATTTTTCCCTTGAAAAAACCTCCCTTTTTTAAAGGGTTTTTTCAAAAAACTTTGGTTTCTTTTTTTTCGGGGGGGGAAAAGGGTTTGTTTTTCCCCAAAAAAAGGGGAGATTTTTTTTAAAAGGGCCCCCGTTTTTTTTTTTCGTTTTTTTTTTGACGTGGGAAAAAACCAATAATTTATTTTTTTTTTTTCCCACATGGGGACAAAACCCTTGTTTTGGGGGCCCACCCTTTAAAAAAGGGGAAAAGGGTTGTTTTTAGGGTGTGGTAAAAAATTTTTTTCCCCCCCGGGGAAAGGGGCCCCCAAATTTTTTTTTTTGGGGGGAAGGGGTTTCCCAAAAAAGGGGCATTTGGGGGTTTTTTGGGGGAAAGGGAAATTTTTCCCCCCTTGGGCAGGGGGTTTTCGGGTTTTTTGCATTTCCCCAAGGGTTTTTTGTTTTTTTAAAGGTTGGTTGTTCCCGGGGGGGGGTTTTCCCAAACCCAGTGGAATTTCCCGGGAATAAAAATTTAAAAAAATGATTTTTTTTTTTTGCGGGTTAAAAAAAATTTTTGTTTGAGTCATTTAAAAAAAAAAAGTTATTTTTCGATTTCCAACGAAAAAAAAACCGGGAAAATTTCCCCAAGGGGAAAAAAAAAGTGTTTTAAAAAAGTTTTTTAAAAAAACTTTTTGGGGTTTTTTGTTTTTTTATTTAAAATTTTTGGTTTTTAAAACGAAATTTTAAAAAATTGGTGAAATGAAAAATTGGGGGGGGCCCCGCTTTTTTTTGGTTTCCCCTTTACACTTTTTTTACACCCTTCGGGGTTTTTCCAAAAAGGAAAAAGTGGTTTTTTTTAAACCCTTTTTTAATTTTTTAAATTTGGCCCAAAAAGGGGAAAATGGTTGGGGTTTTTTGGGGGAAAAATTTTTTTTCGGGGGAAAATTTAAATTTTAAATTTTCTTTTGGTTTTATTTTTTTTTCCATTCGGGAAAAAAAAATTTTTTTGGCCCACTTTAAAAATTTAAAAATTTTAAAAAAAAATTTTTTTTTGGGGAAAAGGGGGCCCAAATGAACCCCGGGAAATAAAAAAAATCCCCCAAAAAGAAGGGGAAAAAAAAAAAAACTTTTAAAAAAAAAATTTTTTTTGGGAAAAACCCAAAAAAATTGCCATAAAACCGGGTTTTTTTTGGGAAATCAATTTTCCCCTGGGGGGGAAAATCCCCCCCCGTAAAAAAATTTGCTAGAATTTTAAGTTGTAATTTTTTAATTTGATTTTTTAAATTTTTGGAGGGAAGTTTTGGGCCCTAAAAATTTTAAAGGGAATTCCCCTTAAAACAAAAAAGGGGCCGGAAATGAAAGGGAAATAGGCCCCCCCAAAAGGAAAAAAAAAATTTGGTTTAAATTTTTTGAAAAAATTTTGGGGAAGGGGGCCCCGGGGTAATAAATCATAAAAATGTAAAGGGGGCCCAAAAAGAAAAAAATTTTAAAGGGGAAAAAAGGGCCTTTTTAAACCAGAAAAAAAACCCCCCGTGGGAAAAAAAGGGAATAGGGGGAAGGGGAAGGGAAAAAATTCCCTTTTTTTTTTTAAAATTTTGGGCACGTAGAGGGGGAAACAAAAATTTTTGGGTTTAAAAAAAGCGAAAAAAGGGGAAAAAAATTTTCCCAAACAAAATTCTTTTTTAAAGGGGAAGGGGGGAATTGTTTTTTCCTTGGGTTGGAAAAAAATTAAAAAAAACCCCCAAAAATTTTTTTGGGAAAAAAAATTTGGTAAAAAAAAAAAATTTTTTTCCCAGGGGAAAAAAACCCCAAAAAACACGTTAGAAAAAAAAGGGATTTCATTTTTTGGAAAACCAAAAAGGTTTTTAAAAACATTTTTCCCAAATTTTGGGTTTTGGAAAAAAAGTAAGTAAAAACCCGGGGGACCGGGGGGAACAAATTTGGAAATGGTTGTTTGGTTTAAATAAATTTTTAAAATTTAAAAAAAAACCGGGGACCAAATTAAAAAGGGGGAAGAAGTTTTTTTTTTTTGGGGCCCTTTTTGGGAAAAAAAAATTGGGAATTAAAAAAAAGGTTTCCCCCGGGGGGCCCGGGGGGGAAAAAAAAAAACCGGGGAAAAGGTTGTTAAAAAAAAAAAATCCCAAGGGTTTTTTTTTGGTTTCCCAAGTTTTTCTTTTTTTCCCACTTTTCCCCCTTTTGTTTTTTGGTTTTCAAAAAGGGGGTTTAAAAAATTTCCCCTGTTCAAATTTGGGCCCCCGGGGGAAAAAGAAAATTTTGTGCTTCCCTTGTAAAAAAAAAAAAGGGGAGAGGGGTCAAAAAAAAAAAAACCCCAAAAAACCAAAAAACCGGGGGGCCCAATTTTTTCATTTTTTGAAAATAATTAGTAAAAAAAAAATTTTTTAAATTTTACCAGTTTTCCCTTTAAAACCCATTTTTTTTAAAAAAGAGGGGGGGTTGGGGAAAAAAAAAAAAAATATTACTGGGGGGGAAATAAAGGGAAGGTTTTTCCCAAAAAA
>JAMYXO010003188.1:0-20933 GCA_033310375.1 Conus canariensis | reverse complement strand
ACCCCCAAAATTTCACCTTTTCGGCACTCTGCGATGGGTTTCCTCCCTGGAAAAAATTTTTAAAAGGCAAAAGGGAAATTTTTTGGCCCAGTCCCATAAAAAGGGAAAAACCGTTCTCCTTGACAACCATAGGCCCCAAAAAAGGGGGACAGTGGCAGCTTTGCACCCCCAAAAACTTACGCTGAGGGGGTTTGAAAGGGACCAGCTGTTTTCCCGGGGGGTTCCCAAAAGCCATCATCGAACCCCGGGCCCCAGCGGAAACCCTTCACGGAGAAAGGGCCCTCTACACCGATTTTAAAAATAGATCTGGTAAAAACGCCCCGATTTTCCCCCTTTGACGTAAGAAAGTCTGACGCCCAAACAAAAACACTCGGGATAACCACGATCGAAAAAAAAAAAAGGGAAATTGAGAATATGCCTGAAGTTTTTGTTTCTGCATGACTGGGTTTTCTGAACCCGCGTACAGGGGGGACGTTTGGGGGAGGTCATACAATTTCAAAACCTCCATGAAAAAGGAAATTTTCTTTTAACCCGGACGTGGAATTCCTGAAAGCTGTCAGCCCCGATTTAAAGGGAAATATAGATGTTGTCTTAAAACACTCGGGAAATTTAAAACGACTTAAAAATTAAAAAACAGCATCAAAATTAAAAGCGTTTTTTGCTATTATTTGAGGAAGCTCCCAAAAAAAAAACCCTAAACGCGTTCGTAGTAAGCAATGTCACCCCTGTCAAGACCGGGACGTGGGGCAAAGAGGGAATTTTCAATGTGCCTTAACGTCAGAACTATTGGTTTTTCGTAACTCTTTTAATTAAACAGGGACAACTTAAAAGAAACACCCCTTTCAGGGCCGGCATTAACCCCACTACAAGAGGCACCAGCATACTGGGGGAAAAATTTGGACGTCTTTGTCCGAAACCCGGTGGGGGAAAAACCCCAAAAGGGCCTGCAGCCCGGGCCCAGTTTCCCACCGACCAGCCCTACCTTGGCCCTAACCCCAAGGGCCATGGCATAACCGTATTTACCCCATTAAATTTAGGGGGACATGTTTCCCCAAAACCCTTGTGTAACTTCTGTCACGAGAAAAAGTTTCACGGGACATTAGAAGCGGGAGCATTTCCCACCCGTTCTTCGCCATTAATGACTTTATGCCTACTAGACTTCAAAGTCATTTAGAAAAAACGGGAATTGGTTGATTTAAGCTATTGCTTACATTTAAGTCTTTTTAACACACATGAAAGGGTACCGACATACCACGTACGTTCAAATCAATTTAAAATGCAGTAAACCCCTTTCCCCATTACCCCCCCTTTCCTTTTCCCCCATCCCCCCCCACCCGTTAATACACTTTTAGTGAACGGGACGTTAAACGGAAAAACAACAAAAAACTGCAGAGGGGACCCTTAAACCCCTGACATTGAAAATTTTACTTGACGAGGTTTAAAAAATTTAGGCAAACAAAAAAGTATTAAACCCAAAATCTGTCTTTGATAAACACAAATTAATAGTAAAAAAGCTGACTAGAAGCTTGAAGAAGAGAGCGAGGGGGGGGGGGGGGGGGGGGGAGAAGGAGGGAGAGAGAGGAGGGGGAGAGAGAGGAGAAACTAAAAAATTGGAAATTTGGCTCCCCCACCCCCCGCCAGCCCCAAACCGGCTAAAGCCGGTTTGGGCTGTTGCTCCCCGGCTTACCCGGGAAGGGCCTATTTTATAGTTTTAAAATAGTAAACATTTTACAAAATACAAAATTGAAAGGTTATTGTTTTTAACACTAATTTAAAAAACTTTTGGACTTTATTTTTTGCTTAACCCTTTTCTTTTTTCTTGACCCGTTTTAAATTAACTCTTTTTTTTTCTTATTTTCACAAAGGCGTCTCTGTCTTTCATGTGGAAAAAAACCCACTGTCTTTAAATTGCTCTCAAAAAGTTTTTAAAACTGATTTTTATTTTTTTGACATAAAACCCAACAAACTTTTTCCCGCTGTCTTCCCCCAAAACCCATTTTTTAAAAAGTGTTTTCTTTTTTAAATATGTCTCTTTCTCCCCGAACGTATCTATAATAAATAGTGTCTGATTTCCCTTAAAACTTTCAAAAGAAATGTTTTTAAACACTCACTCAGTTTATTCTAGGTTTAAACCCTAAATATATTTTCCTCATCTGCCCTTTATAAACCTTCGGGTCGTGATATGCTTTGTTCCATTTAAGTTTTGGGGGAAAAAAATTTATATATGTTTCAAAATTAAACGAAAAGGGTTTTTTAATGGGTTTCGAGGACAAATATTGTTTTTCCCAACCGTCTGTCCACAAATAAAATAAACCCAATTGGGGGGTTTTTATCTAAAGTTTAACATTGACCCCAAAAGGGTTGTTTGCTCCTTTGTTTTAAAACATTTTTAAAATTTACACCAGTTTTGTTTTTTTCTACTCTCTGTCAAAACTTGTTCATTTAAAATTAAAACCCCCTAAAAGGGGCCCAAAATTTTGTAAGATTTTCCAGTTCAGTTCTGTAAAAATCGTTTCTATTTAAATAATAAAATTTTTGTTGCTTGTTTTTTATGCCCTTTAAATATCCTCGCCATTTTTAAAGAACGGGGGAACAGTAATTTTTTATTTTGTAACGTCTAAGTTTTCCCAGCTAAAAAGTTTTCCTTCCAAAAGGTTGTCACTGCCCCCCCACACCCTCCATTTCTCGCCTATCTTTTAAGACAAAAATTTTTAAAAATATCTTTGTGAACGTGTCCCCTAATTTTGTGCTTTGGAATAAAACCGGAAATTTTTTGTAAAAGCTTTTTTAAAACGTTTCTCTTTGTGGAGGATGAAATGTTTGCCCCCAAAGGCTTTATTTCGACTCTCCCCGACGTTGTCCTCGGGCCTTAAGCTTACATGAAAAGGGCCGGGAGTTCAAGCTTTTCTGAAACTTTTTTGGCGGTCGAAAAATTTTAAATGGGTTAAAAGAATTAAATTTTTTATGCCCCATTCAAAATTTGGGTTCTAAGTGCCATTTGTTGTCATTTTTTTCGAACTATTTTATATTCAAAATGACCTGTTTTATTTGTTTCTAGTTTGCGTAGTTGTTCAAATTTGGGAAAAACCTTTTTTTGTCGTCAACCTTTTGGTTATAAAAACCCCTTCTTTAGTTTTACTAAAAAACCAAAAAAGTGCCTATTCACCGTTTTTTTCAAAAGTCCTCAACGTTGCAAGGTTTTTTAAATTTCAAAAGTTCCACCCTTTCTCAGGCGCTAATGTAACCCGAATCGTTGGTCCCCCGTGACTTTTTTTAAAAAAACGTATTTTTTTTTTTCTAAAACAATGTGCAGGTTTTTCCATTTCACAAAATTTTTCCCGGGTTTTTATCTGTAAACTTTATATTAAATGATTGCCCCTCCCAAAAAGCTAATCTTTTAAACTTTTTAAATTGGGGAATCGTTTAATTTCATAATGCAAAATGCAGTTTTCCCCTGGGGAAAGGGAAGCTTTTTTAAAAAACCGTTGAGGGCCTTCCATCTTTTAAAAGTTTTCATCAGTGTCAGCTCATCCAAATGAACTAGAGAAAGGGGTTTTTAGGCAAGATCGAGCGGATATTCCCCCTCAAAAGTAGTTTCGTTGGTGCAATTTTAAATTTATGATAGATATAATCGATTTTAAACCCTAACTTTTAGTACCCTCTCATAAAAAAGTAATGGACTACTTTTTTTTCGGGGTTTGAATTTTAAACATTGTTTTTAGATTTGCTTTGTTAAGTTTGAGAGTAATGTCGAATTAAATCATTGCTTCTTTTAGGAGAAAAAACCGTAATAACCATCAGGTTTTTTTAAAAATGGCTAATTAAGTTTCCTCCGTAATCAAGTTTTCGAATTTTAAATTATTCCTTTTGGATTGACTTTTTAAAAAAATACGATTTTTGTAGAATATTTCATGGAGTGCGCCCCTTTGGGGTTTCCCGCAGTTTTTTCAATAGCTATTCTAAAAACGAAGGGACTGTCTTGAGTTGTTATTTTTTACAAACTTTTTTAAAAAAAATTTTAAAAATGAGTGCATTCAAATTTCTAATGAAAATATTTGTTGGACCGCCTACAGCCCTAAAGAAAATAACAACTGGAAACCCTCGCCCTTTCTGTGCTCGGGTTGCCCCCTTTAAAAGTAAAGGTTAGTATCCTTTTTAAACAGATATTTTAAACCCCCCCCTTATTAAAAAGACTACACCCGAAAGTGTGGTTCAGTCATCCGATGAAATTTTTATCAGAACCTTTAAAAAACTTTGCTGTTTTTTTTTTGTGCTCTCTGGGTGTGGAGTGTCGTTTGCTGATCATTTAATTCATCCTGACCCTTTTGGGTTTAGGTCGTGTATAGATTTCATTTTAATTACGCCTTCGGGACGAAATTTTATTAAAAACTGCAAGCCCCCCTTTACCAAAGGGAAAAAACGTTTAATCCTTTCGCAACAAAATTTAGTTTAAACAAGGTTTTTAAAAGGAAATTGAAACAAATTTTGGGATTTTGGGACCAAAAGGACTTTAGAAAAGTTGGATTTAATCATGGTTTAGGCCTCTTTATTATTGGGGCGTGCATAGAAATTTTAAAACTTTTTTTTGGGAAATCCCCTTTTACACATCTTTCTCTTCAGGCACAACTGTTAACCTCGGGTCCATAGAGCAAGAGCTTTAAAACAGCATGGACAACTTTTAAATTTTGGATACTTCTAAGGGTCTAATTTAGAGGGGGAAAATAGAACAAAATTAAACGTTCCATTCGTACTTATGTTTGGTGTTTGTTTAGGTTCGCAAGCAAAACGAGACCCAAACAAAAAAAAAATTTGACCCTTCTACTGGTTTTGGGACCCCAAAAAAACCGTATTTAGAAAAATTTAGAGGATTTATTAATTCTGCAATTTGGATTGCCATTCAAGTATTAAAAGGTACAAAATGTTTTGAAATTTACGCAAGTTCGAAAGTAGACTTTGCTTTTGGCACGGGTTTTTAAACATGCTGCCTTCTGACCTCGGGATTAAGATAGGAACAATAATAAACTAAAATTTAATGAAATCCTTGTGGTGGTAAAAAAAGGAAAAAGGTGGGAAAAAAAAGGGGAAAATAAATTCTAAGCCAGCAATAGCAATAAAAAAAAAACCCCCCCCAATCCCCGACCCCCCCAAACCCCCCCTTTAAATCCTTGTGGTCCCAAAAAATTTAATGACCTTTGAATATGAAAAGACGGCACTTGTTTTTTGGATTAATGCCCTAGGATTCCCTTGGTCTTTATCTTATAAAGATTTAACCCAACTTTTAAAAGCAACTAATCCCCAAATAAGTGCTGGCCCTTTAAACCCAAAATATTTTACTTGCAGTGGCAAAAGCCAGCTAACGATCCCCCTATTATACCAGGCAAAGAGTCTATTGCCTTATGGCTAATTTTTTTAAAAAACTTGAAAAGATGATAAAGTTTTTTTTTTTACCTTGTTTTAATTCTATGGTGGCCCGGGTTTGGCACTCCCTCCCCCCCCGGCCCCCTGAAAATTACCAACACCAGTGTACTTATTCCCAAACCAAAGGCTGTTAAACGCTCGAAAAGGGTGACACCTTGCTCTTAAACAGTGTTCTTATTCGTTCTGTAGCGTCGTGTTTCATTTAAATTTTTGGAAGTTTCTCTTTTTCTGTCACTTGATTTCTTTTTTTGGGTTCTGGGTTATTTGAAAAGCACTTTAGTCTTGCTATATTCTTGTTCAAGATTTTTTGGGGCCCTTTGTGTTATTCTTTTTTTAAACCCCAGGTCCAAAGTTGGGGTCATCAGCCTAAAATAGTTTTTCTTTTTTCTTTTTTACCCTCATCTATTTTCCCCCCGTTTTTGAAAAAAATTGTTTGTTTAATTCGCCTCTGATGTT
Source organism: Conus canariensis (assembly GCA_033310375.1). Lineage (NCBI taxonomy): Eukaryota > Metazoa > Mollusca > Gastropoda > Neogastropoda > Conidae > Conus > Conus canariensis. The sequence continues at coordinate 15,059 of JAMYXO010003188.1, read as the reverse complement.
TTTCAAAGAAATGATAAAAGGGGCCTTTATTTCTTAATAGGTAGCGGCGGACGTGCATAGTTTTTAATACTGTTTCTTCTGAAAAAACGGGTTTTTCTATTATTTCGTCTGTTTTGGGTTTTAAACCCTTTAAGGGGTATGTTTTGTTTTTGGAAATCTTTTGGGGGAGTTCTTTTTGTGTTTTTTAAAGGGTTTAGAAAACTGCCTCACTGTCTATTTTTCCCCCGGTTTAGCAATCCCCAAGGCTTTTTTGTCGCTCACACTGACCCTTTGTCTAATTTTTGTTTTTTGCTAAAAACTTTTGAGGGGTTTGGGTTTTAGTTGTAAGCTGAACAAGTTGTCCTTGCTCGTTTTTCAAAAAACAAATGGTATCTTTTGTTTAAAAATTTCATTAGGGCCCTTAAATTCGGGAGGTTCTTTGGCCCTAAACTTTGTTTAAAATGTTTTGCCCTTACTTTCTGTTAATTCACCCCGCAATGATTTTTAATGGATGTGTAAAAGGCCCGTCATTTCACTCATGCCCGTCCCCAGGATAAAAACTTTCATTTTCTTTTTTCTGCCTTTTTTAAAAATTAATTAACTTTTTATTTTGTTTTATAAAAAAATGTCACAAGCATATGGTTCGTTTTCTTAAACCCCGCTTTGAAATAAAAGGCCCCTTTTGGCGTAAAGGGAAATTTAAAACAAAATTTTATTGTTCCAAAAAATCCATTTACTATTGTTTCAGATCAGTTTTCTTCCTGTAAAATTTTCCAGCCCTAGGACCCAAGGGGAAGTGATTGGAAAGGGGATCTGACGGTTACTTTAAAAAATAAAACTTGATTCAGAAAACAGACGTAAACAGGACAGTTTGTACGGGAATTGGGAGGGCAATCTTTAAAAAAAATTTTATAAAAATTTTGGAGGGGCAAAAAATATTTTCTTTTACACAATGCGGAATTTTTCTAATTTTTCTGATTATGGAAACCCGGGATAATAAAAGGGGGCCGATCTTGGGGTTTAAAAGGAATCAAAAATAAACGAAGCACTAAAACACAAAAATGACGCCGAAGAGGGCTAAAGGACGGAAACCCAAGTTTGAAGCGGGTTAAGTTATGCTTTTGGGAAAAATCGCTTTTCTATCCCCTTGGATTTTGAGTTGAAAAAAAGGGCGCTGCGCCATACTTTAAAGGAGCATTAAAAGACAGATTGTCTTTATGAAAAAAATTTTTAAATTGAATAAAAAACGTGTCATTGGGTCAAAGGGACATGTTTCCCAAGGGTACGCTTTTTTCGACATCTCTTTTAGAGTTTGACTTTGTTAGCACCCTAATTTTGCAAGGCTGTTTGGGAGCAAAAATTTTTCAGTAAAAAATTTAGCAATATATTACAAAAGGGAGTGATTCTTCAACAAAATATCTAAAAGCGGGCCCAACAAAAATTAGGGAAAACTTTAGTTTTAGCCCCCGCAGCAAGACCCCTTTAAAAAGGTATTTTATTGCATGTGGGGAAGTTGAAGAACCATTAAAAAGACAAAGTGAAAAATTTTTTTACCCTAAAAAAACGAAAGAAAAATTGTTAAAATTGGGGTTGTCCTAACAAGTCTACGGTAGGGGGCTTAAACCTTATCATCTTTTTGTTTGGAAATAAAAAAAATTGTTTGGAGGCGGGAGGTGTAGAAACCCAAACGTGGGGTTGTGTCTAAAGTTCTAACCTTCACAGTGTTAGATTTTATGAATATTTAACAACAAAATCCCGGTTTAGGGATTGACCAAGGTAAACAAAAGGAAATAAAAAATTGGGCTTGGGAGGGGGGAGAACATTTAAAAGACGTAAAAAAACATTAAAATTGATAAAGAAAAGAGAGTGAAAACCCATTTAAATTGAAACTTTTTTTTTTAAATATATGATGCGCAGCTGAATATTAAAAGATAACAGATTAAAAAGATATCCAATATTTAAAATTTATTTTTTTTTTTTAAAAAAGCATGTCTGTTACAAACTTACCCAAAAAAGTGCCCAAAAAAGAGATAGCTGCTGCTGTAGACATAAAATTTTCGGGTTTAAAAAAACAAAAACAAATGAAAACCCAAAATAGAGCGGACCTTTCAAAATAAGAAAAACCCAAAACGAAGGATTTTGCTGTCTTTAATGTTGTTAATATGTTAAAAGGGGACCCATCGATCCTAGTGCCTTCAGCAGGAACAAGTGTAGGCTTTTTTGGCAACGGGTTTGGTGCACCGGCAGCTATCCTTAGGGGGGTTTGTTTTTAAAAAATCTTGGCCTGTTTTATTGGCTGAAAAGTGCTGTCACCCAAAAAAAAAAAAAAGCTAAACCCCAAAAGCAACAGTTTGGGGTTAATAATAACAGCAAAATTTGGGTTTCCTTAAAAAATGACAATAAAAAAAGAAATTTGGGCCGACCCCAAACATCCGGAGGGAAGAATTTGGGCCCCTAAGGTGATTTTGAGGACTAAAAAAAGACAAAAGTTTGATTTTCCAAAGAAAGGGAAAGGGGCAATTTTTTCCTCAACAACCAAAACACCGCCGGGAAAAAAAAAGGGAAATGTTTTAAAAAAAGTAAACGAAAAAATTAAACTCTTTTCCCTAAACAGCTACATTAAAAAACCCCAAAAAGGGGTTTTTTTACTTTGGGTTTATGATTTCCAAGCAAAAAAAGACGTTGATATTGATTCTGATTAACTTTTATTTTTTTTTTTTTAAAATTAAATATTTTGAGTTAGAAAAGAAGCTCAAATGGTTAAGATTTTGGGAGGTTCAGATAAATTTGTTTGAAGCAAGCCCCGGGGAAGAGCGTTTTTTAAAAAGCTTTAAATGAGGGTCTTTTTTAGAAGTTATTTAAACCCAAAAAAAGGAAACGGGGCAAGCGTTGTCCACGCTATTTCTCAAGTTCAAGTAAATAACAAAAAAACCCTCCATTTTAAAGTAAGGTTAGTTTTTTTAATGATAAAAACTTTAAACGAAAAAAAATTTCTAGAAGTCTGGGTCCCCCAACAAAAACAGCAGACAATTCTTTCCCCTAAGGGACTTAACCCCCTTTGGGGCAAAATCAACTTTTAACATTTTAAATTGAGGGCCTCTGAAGCAGCTAAAATGAGAGGTTGGTTGGTCAGAGGGTAAAGGTCCTAGACATCATTTTTAAGGGAAAGCTAAGTTGAGCCAATTGTAGGAAAGGGATTAAATTTTTCCCACGCCTCCAACATTAGTTGCAAAGAAAGCAGTTTTGACAAAAAAATTCGGGAGGGAAAAATTTTTTTATGGGGTTTGCGTTTTGCTGGTGCACCCCCGTTGCCAAAAATGCAGAGAGGTATCAAACCCTATTTCCCGTGGGCCAAAAATCTTAACTTTAAGGGGTTTTAAATTTTCCCTATGGCTGTAGACAAAATTGACCCAGTTTTTGAAAAAAAAAATCCACCAAAAACTTTTAAAATGTTACACATGGTTTTGAAAAAACCCAACCTTCGGCCAATTAGATTGTCAAAAAAAACATTTCCAAAATAGGCGAAAAACCCAAAGGAGTCATGAAAGATTTTCCCCTTAATGCAAACCCTTAAGGGGTTGACTACACTTTTATACGCACAATGGTAGTTATTTGGCCCTACTAAAAAAACAACATAGCAAACAAAAATTTTGTAGAAAATGTTTAAAAAGGGAATTCCTTCCTTTAAAGCTGCGGGGCCGAACATAAAAAAACTTGGGTATTAGCCCGTTGACTGTGATACAAAAACAAATTTACGCCCCGGAAAGGCAGTAAAGTTATTTTTAAAAAAACTGGGTAAAGGTTGAAATTAAATCCATATGTTGTTTACGCAAAATTCGAATCACTCATTTGTTCCTTATAAAAGGAAACCAAACCCCCACAAAAACTTCCTAAAACGGGTTTTAATGGAAATCATCAGATTTGCTCATTTGCCTTCTTCATTGTTGGGTCGGATGGGGGCCATTCAAAGCCAAAATTTTTAAAGGGGGCCCAAAATGTGCAAAATACTTTTTAAAAAGCATGCAGCAAGGGGGCGTAATGCCTGTTCTAATAATCTAAACTTATCGGGGAAAATTCAAAATGAGGCCTAAAGGGCCAACAACAGTATGAATCAGCCACTCCCCTGTTGGATTTGTGGGGCGGCCTTGGTTGCCACCCCCCAGGGGGAATCAACAGTAAAAGACCCTGATCAAAATTAGTTTAAAAGGGTTTTGGGAGCAGCACATAACAAAGCAATCTTCAAATAAAGTTTGAACCAAAAAAACATGGAAAATGCCCATATTCTTTCACAACTTGCGAGGTTACGATTTACCTTATTAAAGCAAGCAGTAAATAGCGACTTCAGGGTGTCAATTTCATTGCGCAGTCATCAGAAAAAATACATGTTTTTTTTACTTTAAAAAAAAATGTTTTCTACGACTCTATGCAACACATGATGGGTTCATTGGGGGCACTGGCTTGGGCCTTTAAAATCCTGCCAATAAAGGAAGAATATTTTTGGGCCCCAAATCTTGTTTGAAAGGGGCGTTTTCCTTATGAGTAATGAACAGTTTGGGGAAAAGGTTTTTTATAACCCCGCCCCTTCCCCCCTAAAAGGGGCGTTCCTTTTTTAGTCTTAGAGGGAAAAGGAAAATTTAGTGATTTTGAATTTTTTTTTATGCTCAAAATGCGTGGCAGAAGTTAGAGGGGTAAAACGATTGGGGAAATATCATGGATTTTTTATTTTTAAAGGCGGGGTAAACCCGTTTTTTGGCGGACGTCTTTGAAAATTTTTGGGGAAAACCTGCATGAAAAAATTACAGCCTGGACCCGCGCATTACATTTTTTGCGCCCGGGAGGGGCTGGGGCCGGGTTTCTTAAAATTTTTTGGGGGGTACAAATTTATTTATTGTCTGACCTGCCCCAAAGCCCCCCCTTTAGATGATTGAAAAAGGATTTTAGGGGGGGAATTTTGTATGGGCCCTTCGCACCAATTTCTGTAAAGCAAACAAAAATTTTTTGGACGGGCTATGACCAAGTAAAAGGGCTAACTTTTTTAATTTTATTTAGATGCAAACAATCCCGTTTGGATGGGCAATGGCCCCAATCATTTCCATTTCGAACTTTAAAAGTACACGGACTTTAAAGAAAATTCAAAAGGTTTTTTTTAAAAAAACTACCCACCCCTAGAAGTGATCGTTTAAAAAAGGGGTTTATTCTAGAAGTTGATTTTGAATAAACCTCTTTAACTTCCCGATTACTTTTAATTTGGGCTACCAAATTTGCGGGAGAAAGTCTAAAAATGTCAAAGGGCAGAACCAACCCAAAAATTTTTGCCTAATCTTCTGGGCAAAAAAAATTTTTGTCTGTCATTTCAGATTTTTCAATTTTTTTTAAGACTGGTTTGAAAATTTGACGCTGGTTTTATCGTTATAATTGCCCTTTTTATCAAGAAAAGTTTATTTAAACCCTACATAATAAGAAACACTGATTTTCAGAACTAAAATCCACCGATGCTTTAGGGGAAAAAAACTTTTTCAAGTTGATGGAAAAAAAGCGTTTTGGGAAAAATATGGGGAAAAACCGCACAAGCGTAAAGATGTTGATTTTGGGCACCAGAGAAAAAAGGGTTTCAATTAAAATTTATTTTAAAACCTAATTTCAGGAATTTTAAAAGATTTCATGATCAGCCCTTTTTTGGTTTAAAGATGAAAAAAAAAAAAAGTCAAAAATTTGGGTAAACCCCTTTTTTATTTGGGTTTTCTGTTTTTGGCTGTCGAAGCCCTTTTTTTGTTAGAAAATTTTTTTCGATCTTTAAGCCCTTTTATCCTGAGGCCAAAGTACTTTAAAAGATACAGATTCCTTTGTAATCACATCCCTTTCTGAAGATATCTATAAAGACATGGAATTAGAAGTAGCTAAAAGGGGATGGGGGATGGGAAAGACACATCTGAATTTTCCCTTTAAAAATTCGCCTTTGGGATTAATATTAACAAGAAGGTTTTAGGTAAATGAAGGGGGAATTTTTCTGGTGGTGTGATCAAGGAGTTTGTTGGTTTGAGGGCGAAAATGTACGTTTTTCAAACCAAAAAAAAATTGTTAAAAAAACAAAGGGAATTTTCTCGCCGTGTTGTGCCCGTCAAGCTTTTCCCCATGACAACTATTTAAAAAAAAATGTTTACAAAAAGACTTTTTTTATCATGACAAAAGTAAAACTACGATCTAATTACATGAGATTTTGCCAAAATGTTTTTAACAAAAAAGTCATTAATAGAAAAAAACACCAAAAAAGTGTTTTTTGTTAAACCCGTGTTTTCATTGCAAACGGGGATTGGGGAAAAAGTATTAAAACATATGGGCTTATATTTTTAAACAATCGCACGTTCAATTATATCAACATCTAAAATTTTTTAAAAATTTAATTTTTATTTATTAATGTAGATGGCTTTAATTTTTTTTGTTAAATTTTGCAATTTTCATGTTCCCATTTCCCATAAAACAAAATTAAAAACTTTGGGGTTTAAAAGGGTTGTCTGGCGATTGTTCTAGCCCGGATTGTCAATTTCTCAAATACTTTTTTAATGATATACCCGATACTCAAATAAATCTTGCTTTTAATTTTTTAAAAATTTTTTCCCTTTTTATTTTTTGGGCCCTTTCCCCTTTTTGGGTTCCAATTTTTAAAACCCCCAAAGTATTTGCGTAGGGTTTAAAAAAGTTCGTTAAGCTTAAAATATATTTAACACCCATTTTAACCAAATTATTTTTTTTTATTTCTTAAAAGCGCTCGAATTTTTTTTAAAATTTTTCCCCAAAAAAAATTTGAGGGGGTTTTTTCTAGCATGGCTTTAAACATCTTTTAAATAAATTTGTTTTAAAAGCAAGAAATTTTAATCAAATATTTCTTTGCATTATTTTAAGGACTCCCTTTCCCTTTTCCCTTTTTTGCTTCCCGTGACATTTTACGTAAGGATTTTTCCCTTTTTCCCTTCTTTCCCGGGCCCCCCAAAAATTTTAAAATTTTTTTTTTTTTAAAAATTTAAAAAAAAATTAAGCGAAGTGTCTGGAGGGTTTTTTGCGTTTTTCCTTTAAAAAGTTTTTTGAGGGGGGCCCGGGCCCTTTTTGGGTTGTGTTTAGTTTCTCGTAAAAAATAAAACCGGGCGGATTTATTTTCACAATTTTTTTTATCTAAAATGGATCAAAAAATCCCAAAATGGGATCTGTTGCCCCGGGTGCGAGTGTCCCCCTTTCCCCTTCTTCCCCGGGGAAAAAAAAGGTATCTCACTTTCAAACCAAATGGTAAAAGTTTGCTTTATGAAGACTCTCCTTCAACAAAAATTTATTGTTTTTTTTTTCTGATTGCTTGTACTGGTTTTAGACCTTTAAAATTTTTCATTATTCATTGCGCGCAAAAAATGAGGGCAGTCTTTTTACCCATTTTGTGTTGCGAGGAATTTTTCAAACAGCTCTCTGTGATTTCTGGTAGGAGAAAAAAGTTTTTTCAGAAAAAACGGGGTTTGGGTTTTTAAATTTTCAACCAAACCTGTGATCTGTGAACACCCGGAAATGGGCCCCTTTTAATGGTTAACCCCTTGTTTTAACAAAAATTGATTCCCCTTGTCCTTTAAAAATTTTTTCCCAAAATCGACTTGAATCATGCGAGGATTTAAATTAAAGGGGTCCTCGTTTGAATATCCCGTTTTTATGGGACCCGCAACAGCAAAAAGCACCTTTTGGGGGTTAATGGTTTTCCCCTTTTGTATCTTGAAAACTATGTCAATGGGCTGTAAGTGCGTACTTTTAAAACTTTTTTGTCTAATCGTTTCATGGGGTTAAAAATTGAAGATCCATTTGATGGGGGGTCGTTTGGATTTTTTTTCACAAAGTGGGTCTTTGTATTTTTTTTAGGCGTGGTAGATTAAAATTTTCCCAAAACGCTTGGGTTTTGATAACCATTCTTTTGCTGTTTGTTCACTGACTCCAAACTGTTGGGTTTGCTTTTTTTAAATTTTGTTATTCCCCCCAATACCTTTTGGCGGGAAAAATTGATTTGGTTTTAAATTTTTTTTTCAGGGCCCAAAATTATGTGCAACAAAATACACAAAAGGTCATGCCCAAGGCAATAAACAATATTTCTTGCATCTTTTTTTTTTTCTGATGGTTTATAAAAAATCGCTGAATTTTTGGGGGGGCAATTTTCTCGATTTGGGTTGCCTGTTACAAGTAATTTTTTTTATTGCTTGATCAAACCCTCTTTAAATGTGTAAGCTGCATTGTCCCCGTTGTTTAAAATCTGTCGTTAATAAAATTTAAATGCTAAATTTTTTGCTTTTCCTTTGGGGTCTTGTGCAGCGCTAGTTGCTCCATAGCCCCTGTTATGTCTTTTTCTCTCATTTGTTTTTTTTGTGTTTACTAAACGCATAATTACTTCCCCTAAAAAACAAACGGGATTAACCCCAGCGCCACCAATCATCATTAGAGTGAAGCCATTTTTATAAATGTATTTTTTTAATTTTACAATTTGATACTGTCTGGAATTTTTCCCTTTCCCTTAAAATAGGGAAAAAACTTTGTAGCAAATTTAAGCTGTAATAAAAGCAAACAGCTTTGCCTGAGTCTTCAAAGCTAGTTTGCCAAAATTGTGGTTTTAATTTTTTTCAGGTTTTTTCCCAAAACATTGTGTATCCCTACACTTAGGCCCCCAAAAAAAGCAGGAAAAGGTATACCAGGTTAGTAATAGTTTTTTCGGTGTTAAATTTTTTAAAAAAAAAAATAAAATTTATTCATTAATAAAACATGAACTGTGATGATTTATTCCCGAAAAATTAAAAAAGATCAAATTTATGGGCCCCGTTAAATTTTGCGCCAAAAGGGAAAAGGGTGTTTCTTTGGCGGCGTGTGGAAAAAAAAAAAAGTACCTTGGAAATGAATTCAGCATAGAACCGATTACAAAATGTCGCCCCAAGGGCATTGTAAAGTTTAAAAAAGGTTTTTGAAGGCAACTGGGGGGCAAGAAAGGTAAAAAAATGTTGGGCAAAAAGGTTTTTAGTTTGTACACTAAAATAGTTTTGTTGATTTGCTCCCTTGATTCTGAACAAGATTTTATGTATGAAATTTTTGCAGGGAAACCGTTTTAAAAAAGTCATTAGAGTTCTTGGATGTGATCTATTTTACCCGATTTGGAACATTATTGTCGCCATTAATCCTGGGGTTAATTTCTTTTAAAACATATAGTTTTTGTTTCCCTTCAAAATGAACCAAAACCAGGAAAAACAGCAGAAAAAATTTATGGAGAAAGTGGGCCCAAATAAAAAGCCTCCCCAAACCCCGGGGTGTTGGAAAGGAAAAAAAAATTGCAGAGGGGAACAAACAAAAAAAAAATTAAAAGTTGCAAACCCCAGAATATAAAACATAATTGGAAAAAAAAATTTAACCCCCGCCCCAAAGCCAAAAAGTTTTTTTTCAATGCCAGGGTGTAATACACAAATTTATTCAAGACCCACAAACCCCCAAGTTTGACAAGGGTTTTTTTGGATTAAAAAAGTTAGCATTTTTTTGGGGTCATTGCGTTGGTGGGGGTGGTTATTAGTTTTTTAAAAAAATATTAAAAAAACGCCAGCAAAAACCAAAAACAGTCAAAAAAAACTAAAAAACTTTAAAAAAGAAGCCAAAAAAAAAAGCATGCCAGAACCGCCAACAACAAAAGATCATTTTTATTTCCCTTTCAATGGAATAATTTTTTCAAGAATTTAAAAAATAATTATTTAAATGACTTGAATAAGAACTTTAAAAACGACTTGTTTACGGGCTTGAAAAACTTAAATAAAAAACTTAATGGGCGACTTGATAAGAACTTAATGAAAGGGCTTGAAAGAACTTAATGACGACTTGATGACGACTTGTTAAGAACTTGAATTTAAAATTTTCTTGATTAGAAACTTGTTAAGAACTTGATGTTGACTTGTTTAAAAATTGAAAAAAAATTTTTAAGAAGTTAAATAAGAACGTGATTTCCGGGCTTTAATAAGACCTAGAACGACTTAATGACGATTTTTTTTTTCAAAAATTAATTGTTACATTCTTTTCCGGGGGGGGGCAACTCCCTTTTGCCCTTTTTTAGTTTCTAGGTCAGCAAGTTGGCCCCGGCTTACTCAAAATGCCCCAAATAAAACCCAGCCCAAGCGCCCCACGTTTTCCCGGGTTTGTGTCAAGTTAAAAATTTAAGGGGGCCCGGGCCCCCCACGGGGGCATTGTATAAAAATTTTGCCCGGTTTAAAATTTCCCCCCGCGTTCCCTTTAGTCAGGGTTAGACCCTCATTGTATAAATTTAGGCGGCCCAAATTTCCCCCCCTCCCAAATTTAAACTTTTCCAAATTTTTTTGTATTAAAAAGGGAGCATTTTTATATTTAATCTAAAAGCATTTAAAAAAAATATTTTTTAAAAAAAATGTGACAAAAAAAAGAAAAGGGAAAATGCACTTTTTTAAAATTTTTTTTTTGGTTTTTTTTTAAAATTTTTAAAAAAAAAAATTTTCTTGGGAAAATAAAAAAAATTTTTAAAAATGGGAAAACCATGTAATTTTTTAAAACGTTTTTTTGGGTTTTAAAAGTTTATATTTTTAAAACCTTGAAGTTAAAAAAACTTTGGGGGGTTTGCCTGAGTATTTTTAAAAAAATTTGGTTGTCAGGGCATTAAAAAAGTTTTTAAAATTTTCCCTTTTTCCCCCCCCTTTTAAGTGACCCTTTCCCTTTTCTTTCTTTTGGGTCATGGCGGGGGGTTTTAAACGCCCGAAAACCCCCCGAAGGGGGGAAAATGGCGCGGTTTTAAAAAAAGCCCTTTAAAACCCCAAAATTTCCCCCCGGGGCGGCTATGGGAAGGACCCCTAAAATGGGGGAGGGGTTTTTCCCCCCAAAAATTTGCAAATAAAAAACCGGAAAAAAAAGTAAAAAATTATAAACTTTTTGGAGGCATTTTCCCCAAAAAACCCCTTTACAATTGGCCTTTTATATGTGACCCCCTGGGTCGGGCCCCTTTGGGCCCCCTTTGGGGGCCATGGGTCTCAAGTGAGACCCCGAGGTAAATCATTTAAAGCGGCCGGGATGTGAAGGTTTTGCAAAAAATTTTTTTTCACATTTGATAAAAAGTATGGGGGAAAAAAGGCGGAGGGGGGGGACCCCAAAAATGTTTTTTTTTTGTTCCTAGGGGGGGGAAGAGGGGAAAGGGGAAGGGAGGGGGGAGAAAAAGGGAAAAAAAAAAAAAAAAAGACGGGACAGAGAGAGGGGGAGTGGGGGGACATAGAAAACAGACACGGAGATAAAAAAATAGACAGGAAAAAGAGAGACAAGCAAAGGAGAGGGGGAGAGATTAAGAGAAAAAAACCCCCGACAGACAAGCAAAAAGGCAGCGACAAGCAAGGAGAGGAGAGAGTGAGCAAAAAGATGAAAAAAAAATGGGGGGGGGGGGTGGAGAGAGAGGGAGGGAGGGAGACGGGGCGGGGCGACGGGGGAGACAGAAGAGAGACGGGAGGGGGGGGGGGGGGGGTGTATTTTAAAAATTTTCCCATTTTTATTTTTTTTACTAACACAAAAAAAATGAATGTTTTGGGGGGGGGGGGGTTAAAAATTTTTAAAAGGGGGGGGGGGGGGGGGGGGGGGGAAAGGGGGGGGGGGGGTTCATTCCCCCCTGGTTTGTTTAATCCCGGGGGGTTAAAAGTGGCACGTTTCCCCCGTCTTTTTGGGGGCAGGGGGGAAAAAGGGGAAAAAATAGCATCCCTTTTAATCATCCCCAATTTTTATCGATCAGCATTTAAAAAAAAAAAAAAAGAAAAAATTTTTAATGCTAATTTTTAAATTTTGGGGAAATTTTAAAAAAAAGGGGGGGGGGTTAAAAAGGATCGTTACACCCGGGGGGGGAAACAAAAGGTACTTGGGGGGCAAAGGGCCCCCTGGTCCGCGCATTTTGTCACAATACGCTTGGTTTTTTTTTGGCCCCTTTTGGGCACATTGGTTTTTCCTTTTTTTTTTTTCCCCCCCATGCACGGGCGTACTAAAAAAACCCCAATTTTTTAACCCCCAACGTGGGAAACTAGCGGGGGAAAAGTTTTTTTTGTTAAAAAGTTAGTGAACCAGGGTGGTTTTTTTTTGGGGGGAAAGGGGGGTTTTGGGGAAAATAGGAGGTCCCCCCCCATTTAGAAGGGGGTTTGAAAAACATTTGGGGGAAAAACCCCAAAAGGGGGGTAATGGAAATTTTGGGGGGGGGGGTGTAAATTTTGCAGGCCCAAAAAATTTTTTTTTCAAGGCGGGTTTTGGGGTGTTTGGGGAAAAAAGGGGGGAAAAACCCGAATAAAAAACCCCCCCTTTTTTTTTGAAGGGGGAGGGGGGGGGAGGAAAATTTAAATAATCCTAGATTAACCCCTTTTTTGGGGGGGGGGGGGGGAAAAAAAAAGGGTAGCCCAAAAAAAACCCCCCGGGGGGTAAAAGTTCCCAAATTGGGGGGGGGGGGGGGGAAATTCTACTAGTCCCAGAAGACCCCCCCGGGGGAAAAAAAAAAGGGTAGGGCCCCCCCTTACCCCGGGGGGGGGTTTTCCAGGGGGGGAAGAACAGGCTGTTTTCCCGGGGGGTGGCGGACCCGGGGGGGGTGCAAAAGGGGGAAAAGGGGGGGGCGGAAATTTGCGGCGGGGGGCAGTGCCCCCTGAGGTTTTTTTTCCCCGAAAAAAAAGGGGAACAAAAAATAAAAAAGGAAAAGAAAAAATGGGGGTCGGGAAAGGGGAAAAATTGAAAATTTTGGAAAAAACCCTTTAAAAGGGAAAAAACCCGGGTTTAATTTACCCCTAGGGCCCCCCCAACATTTTCCCCTTTTTTCATTTTAAAAAAAAAAAAGGGGTTTTTTTTTTTTAAAGTAAGGATTTGGGGTTTTTTTCAGGTTTTTTTCCCTTTTTCCCCCGAAACTGTCAAAAAAAAAAGTAAAATGTTTTTAAAATGCTTTTTTCCTTTTTTAAATTTTTCCTTTAACTCTGGGGAAAAAGGGGGGAAGTGGGGAAAGATGCAAGCAGACTTCGCTCAAAAAGTTCCATTTTTCCCCCTTTGGGGGGATGTTTTTTTCTTAAAAAAATTGTAATTTAAAAAATTTTTTTTGTAAAAACATTTATATAATATTTTATATATAATAAAATATATATAAAAAGAGAATGGTACTGGGGATCAGCGCAATCTTTAAAAAAAAGTTTCCCCAAAAAACAGTGGGAGCGACTTTTTTTATAAAATTTAAAAGGGAAAAAATTTTAAAAAAAAAACTTCTAAAAAAAAAATTTTTAAAAATTTTTTTTTACGCTGTCGGTCTTTTAGGTGTGATGAGCTTGTGTTCCCCGTGCCCTTTATATAGAGGGGGTTTTGTTGTTTTTTTTTGTGCTCATGTGTTTTCGGGTGTTGGTTTTTTTGTAAAGGGAACTTCCATCTGGTTGAATTTTAACCCTTTCTGTTCAAATTTGAGTTGCCAACTGGGGTTTACATAGTATAATGATTTCTCTGTTAGGCAAAATGCTTTTTTTGAAATGTTGTTGTATGATGCTGCTTTTTTAAAAAATTTTCCAAGATAGTTGTAGTCTTTTTTTTTTTCTTTAAATTTTTCCAAAAAAGTATTTATCAATTTGTTTGTTTTTGTATTTTCTTTTTTGAATGATTTTTTATGGTTTGCATACGGTTTTAAATTGGTTTTCCGTGTACCTACTATTTTCTTTTGCTTTTTTGGTTACAGGGCTTGGTAACAATTTTGTTATAAAGGCTTTTTTTGCTTAGGGGGCCTGTTCTTTTTTGGGTAATTAAAAATTTCCTTTTTGTTCCCCCCTTTTTTTTTGCGCTTTTCATTTGTTTTCTGAATCGATGGCATTTTTAAAAGGTTGGGGATAAATAATTGAAATTTGTGTTGTTTTTTTGAAATTTTGAAAATTTATGGTTTTTGGGGAAAGTGAGTAAGATTTTAAAGAATTTTTTTCCCCACATTTGTTTTAACTTTGTCAATGGGGGTTGTCCCTATGATATTCCTTTTTTGTTTTTTTGATCTTTTTTATCATTTTCTGGTGTATTTAGTTTGTAATTGTAGCCACTTGTATGTAACGCCTCTTGGGATTGCTGTAGCGTTTGGTTTAATACGTTTTTACATGAAAATTTGGGTAGTCTTTTATTTTGTTTTGGGATTGTTTTCAATTTTTATTTTTTTAGAAGTTGATTTTAATTGCTTTTAAATAAAAAAAATATATATATTTTATATATAATATATTTTTTCCTCTCCACACTTTCGTTTTTTTCCATTTTGCTACCCTTCGTGGCTGCCCCGGGGGTTTTGTTGCATTTCTTTTTAACCCTGGTGGGAAAACCACAGAATTATGGCTGTGGTGTGTTTTTATTTGACCCCAAGAGCAAGACCAATCAGCCGGTTCCCGATGAGTCCCCATCCAGCGGACGAAAGGCCCAGGAGCAGGCAATACAAATAGATGTGCCTTCGGGGATTGCGTGGTTCCCCCAGGGGCTGTGAAGGGTTTTATATTATAAAAATTTTCCCCCCCTTTTTTTCACTTCAATTTTTTTTTTTTTTTAAAAAATTCAAATCTTTTCCAATCATTCTTAAAGACTGAAGAATTTTTAGCCTGCATTGTTTCCCCCCCTACTTAAATTTTTCAGCTTTTATTTATTATATATATATTATAATACTAGAGTATAAAAAATTATTCTGTGTTTAACGTAAAAAAAAATGTGTTTATAAAATGAAAAAAAGGAAAAATAATACAATATAATATAATTAATATAAATGATATATAAAATATAATTTCTTGTAAAAATTGTAAGAGCAGATAATTAGTACACAACGTGCAGACAGCAATGAAATAATTTAATTGAGCAAAAGGTACTGGGTCCCCTTTAAAAGAAAAAAACCGAGGCCACATGCTTTTGGGCCTCCCACAAAGAAAGAACCTTTCAGCTAAGTCAGCAAGCACCCCCTTTCTTCGGGGTGCACCAGACGGAGCCCACTTGAGCCCCCCTTTTGAAATGATGCTTGAAGGGGTAGGAAGTGCTGGAATGGGGGAAAATTGGGGCCCCGGGGGGGT
>JAMYXO010003187.1:7500-15000 GCA_033310375.1 Conus canariensis | reverse complement strand
CTCCTCTGTGCCGCCATGCGCCATGCACATTATCACGTAGCTTTATCTCCCTTGTCAGCTGCTGTCCCTCCTACTCTTCCCCTGCAATTCCTCTCCCCTGCCCCGCCTCCCCCCCCCTCCTCCCCTCTGCTCTTCCCCTGAAAAAAAATCTTAAAAAAGGACAAAATCTTCTTTCTGTCAACTGTGAAGGTCTGAGTAGCTGAAATGTCACCTTATGTTTTTTGTCTGTCTGTCTGTCTGTCTGTCTGTCTCTCTCTCTCTCTCCATTTTTGGAACTTGTGAATGAAGGGAAGGGACAGGTGGAACAGGGACGTTTTTTTGACGCAGGACATGACTATACCTTTAGTCCTCTAACCTAAGGGACTGTCGTTCTGAACCGTCCATAACCAGTATTAAACAGGTTTTGTTGGTGATACAGTGCAGTGTTGTCTGCATTTATTTCTCATGACTTGTCTTGAGACGACTTTCACTGAAACGCAAACCAGATAATTATTGGATGGCGACGTAACCCTTACGTCAATCCCTAAAAAGAAACAAACATACCTTCATGTAACACTCCTAGAAATGTTATTTCAGCACGTAAGAAAGAACAACTCTTTTCCAGTCCTGAAATCCTCTCGGCTCTGGACAGAAAATTCTTCATCATAGAGTAAAGATCAAAGCTCCTTTCAGCGCTTAAGAAGATGGCTCTTTCCCTCCCCCCTCCCTTTCTAATGTTAACATCGCATTTGGAGGAAAAAAATCACGGCTTTTAATTTGGGCCAAAGGCTACGAGACATGTTGTCCATGGCAGTGCGGCTTGAGTTCTCTCCCCTCCCGAATGTGAACAAGTCTAATGCTGCGTACAGGAAAGCCGTCTCTTTGTCGGTCAACACCCTTCTCACTGGGGCTTTTTCTTACGTGCCAGTGCCAGCGTTCTTTCCTATATGGATTCTCCGGGGAATCAGAAAGAAAGCCTTTCAGGAAAAATGCTGCGAAAGGGAGGGAAGAGAGGTGTCTCCTTGGAATCGGATTGTCTTGTCTTTTCATTCACGGTTGTTAAAAGCCGATTTGACAGTCAGGGCTCCTCTCTCTCTCTCTCTCTCTCTCTGTATGTGCGCGCGCCTGCACCCCCCCTCTCTCTCTCTCTCTCTCTCTCTCTCCTCTCTCTCTCTCCTCCTCCTCATATCTGCTGTCTCGACTAACGTGCGACTCCATCTAGACCTACAATCTGCACGGACCATCTTTCGCTTTTGCTGTTTATAAACTGGATGGTTCAGACACAGATCAAACGCTGGAATCGTTTTGAGGCAATGGCATCATCTCCTGGCCTACGCTCCTTTGCTTTACCCTGCTTCCACCCACCGCACTCTCCCCTCCCCCGTTCCATTCAAGTCAGTTAAAAAAAATCCGCTTTGCCAGGGAGACATTTCCCTGCATTACGTCCCCTGTGTACTCGCTTCTCTCCCTTCGCGCAGATGGAGTTGTCAATGGTGTTCTGACGTGAAAAGCTATTTGCCGTAAGATAAGATAAGATAATGTTGCTTATAGCCCAGCCGACCGCAAGGGGCCACATCAGGGCTGTCACCACGTTAAAATCAACTCACAAGTCAAATAAAAAAAAAAAACCTTTCACACATCTCTTTAAATGACATCTTCTAGAAACGCACCAGAAACTTCGTTAAAAATCTTTCTTCCGTAAAATCTTAAATCAGATGAAAAATGTTAATCTCTCTCAAAAACTCAAGGATCACGTCAGGCGGGACATCCCTGAACAGGATCTTCATGGACTCCGCTGTAAAATGTTTGTGTCTCACATCGTGCAAGTCCCAACACTCTAAAAGAATATGTTTCATTGTGAGTGGCACATGACATGGAATGCACCACGGAGCTTCTTCACTCTTTAAAAGGTAGGAATGAGTAAAATACGAATGGCCGGTGTGCAGCCGGCACAGAACCGTTTCCTCTTTACGACCACCAGACGTAGATGGGAGGAACTCCTTAAGGTTTGGACGGATCTGAAAGAGTTTGTTATCCGTCTGGGTATTCCAATCCTCCTGCCAGAGGTCTTTCACATAATCATTAATTTTGGGTTTCAGATCCGAGCAGGGGATATATATGTTGGACAATTTCTCTCTTGTGGCATTCTTGGCTAAACGATCAACCATTTCGTTCCCTCCGATGCCAACATGACCAGGAACCCAAGCCAGAGTAATGTTGTAACCATCCACTTTCAACTTGCTAAAAAGTTCAAAGAAATGTAAAAGTTCTGGATGCTGAAGGTTGCGGCCAGCTATGGCCTCCAAAGCTGACAGCGAGTCTGACAGAACCAGAAAGTCCCTCTTTGTGGATTGTGAGATTATCCTCAACGCCAGAACCAGAGCAGTAAGTTCAGCAGAATAGACAGAAGCATCTGGAGGTATATGTTTCAACAGTATCTGAGAAGGAGCACCAGGGCAATAGGCTGCACAGGCCACTCCATCCTCAGACTTGGAACCGTCAGTGAAAATTTTCTGACAGGATGGAAATTTTGAACAGAGTTCAGCATACAATGTCTTGTATGCCTGAGAGCTGGTGGACTCTTTACGAAAAGCTGCAAGATCAAAACGAATCTCTGGTGTGAAAAAGGTCCACGGAGGCTGATCCGGAAACTTGGAAAAATCAGACACAACTCCTAGGTCTAGACCTGCATTCCGCGCGTGAGGCTGCATACGAACACCAAACGGCGGAATACAGTTAGGGTTGTTTTCGAATTTGTTTTGAAACTGGGGGTCAAAGGCACAGTCATAGGCAGGATTCTGCGGTTCTGAGAACAGTCTGATATAGTAATTTAGAGACATTTTCAGCCTGCGGTTGGACAGTGAGGGTTCACCTGCCTCTGCGTACAGGCTGTACACAGGGGTGGTGCGGAATGCTCCAAGACAGAGACGAAGCCCTTGATGGTGTATAGGGTCCAAGAGTTTCAGATAAGACGGTCTTGCAGAGCCGTACACAGCACAACCATAGTCCAGTTTGGAGCGGACCAGGGCTCTGTAGAGGTGCAGCAAAGTTTTCTTATCAGCGCCCCAGTCAGTGTGTGCTACGACCCGCAGAATATTCAGAGCTTTCTGGCAAGAGGTTTTGAGATTTTTAATGTGGCTGAGAAAGTTGAGTTTTTGATCAAAAATAACTCCAAGGAATTTGGCTTCTTTTACAGCTGGAATGGTGGACTTGTCCAGACAAATTTCAGGATCAGCAAAGAATTGACGAAAATTGTGAAAATGGATTGACTGAGTTTTGGTACGTGAGAAGGTAAACCCGTTTTCCTCGGCCCACTGTTGGATCTTGTTGACACAAAGTTGGAGTCGACGCTGTACGCTGGCGTAAGAAGCTCCAACTGCGTACAGCGCAAAATCGTCAACGAACAGAGAGGACTCAGAACCCTGGCTTACCGATTTGACAATGTCATTAATTTTAATGCTGAAAAGGGCAGGAGAAAGGATGCTCCCCTGAGGTACACCCAACTCCTGCCCATGGATGCCAGAGAGTGTGGTGCCAACACGCACCTGGAACTGTCGATCAGCCAAAAAGTTCTGTATGAACAGAGGCAGGTGACCACGGAAACCAAGTCTGTGCAGGTCCAGAAGAATTCCTGATTTCCATGTGGTGTCATATGCTTTTTCGAGGTCGAAAAAGATAGCGACCACATGCTGTTTATTGACAAAGGCATTGCGGATGGTGGTTTCCAGACGGATTAGATGGTCGACTGTCGAGTGGTATTTCCGGAACCCGCACTGTTCATTGGCCAAAAGGCCATCGGTTTCCAGCTTCCACATCAGACGGGAGTTGACCATCTTCTCCATCAACTTACAGAGGCAGCTAGTCAGAGCTATTGGACGATAGTTGGAAGGGTTGGTAAGGTCCTTTCCAGGCTTTGGAATTGGAATGATCAGGGCTTTCCGCCAGGAGGGCGGAAAGTACCCTGTGGTCCAGATATGGTTGTATACTTTAAGAAGGGTCTGGAGACAGCTTTCTGGAAAATGTTTCAAAACCTGATAATGAATATCATCCAGACCAGGGGCAGAATCAGTGCAGGTTTGTAAAGCTGTTTTCAGTTCATTGATTGAAAAAGGGAGATTGTAGGCTTCAGAGTTGTCTGATGTGAAATTGTATAAAGATTTCTCTCCGAGTTGTTTGTTTTTTAAAAAGGCTGCAGATTTATTTGAAGATGAGGAGTTCTGTTGGATGGTGGAAGCCAACAGATTGGCAACAGCTTGTTTGTCAGTGACCAGAGCATCGGCAAGTTTCAGGTGGTGAATGGAGGGGTTGGTGTTCTTCCCTTTGATTTTTCTAATGACGTTCCAAACTTTTTTCTTTGAAGTTTTTGATGTCAGCCCGGAGCAGAAGTTTCTCCAAGACTGACGTTTACTGATTTTGAACGTGTGTCTGGATTTGGCGCGGAGTTTCTGATGGGCTCGAGCGTTGGGACCTGAAGGTCGGTGGTATACCCGACGCTGAGCCCGTTTGCGTACTTTTGAGATTTGTTGGCAGTCTGAATTAAACCAGGGTGTTTTGGGCATTTGGAGTTTGTCGGAAGACATTGGAATACAGGTTTTAGCACAGTTTATCGCAGTAGTGGTCAGAGATTCTGCTGGGTCTGGACTCTGTAGAAAATCAATTTTCTGGAATTCTTTTGAAATATTAGTTGCAAAAAGATCCCAGTTGGCCTTCTAATAATTAAAATGTTGTGAGACAGAAGCGTTCTCAGTTAATACCGGTTTTAAAAGAACAGGGAAATGGTCACTTCCGTGTAGATCGTCATGGACAGACCACTCATAGTCCAGGACCAGCGAGGGGTCACAAATCGACAAATCTAAACACGATAGTGAACCTGTGGAAGAGTGGAGGTAAGTTGGAGCTCCATCGTTCAGACAACACAAATCAAAGTCTGAAAGGACATCCTCAAGAAGCAGACCTCTGGATGACGAACTGACACTACCCCAAAGAGGATTGTGACCATTAAAGTCACCCAACAGCAAAAATGGTCGAGGAAGTTCTCCGATCAGACTGACAAGGTCCTGACGACAAACCGGGACAGAAGGTGGCAGATACAGTGAGCAGATTGTAACAGTCTTGTGGAGAGTGACTCTCGCAGCTACAGCCTGAAGGGAGGTAGTCAGAGCGACAGGAGTAAACAGCAAAGTTTTGTGTAAAAGAAGGGCAACACCGCCTGACAGTCCCAATGTGGATGGTTGTGCAGGTTTAGAAAGAATATTAAAGCCAGAAAGAGTGAAGGTCTTCTGGCTTTGAATTTTAGTTTCCTGAAGAGCCACGACGGAAGGTTTTACTGTTTGACACAGAAGCTGCAGCTCCTCAAAATTTGAATTTAGGCCACGGATATTCCAATGGATTAGTTTACTACTATCCATGGTGCAGAGGATGAATAGGAGAGAAATCAAGTCATCTCCTCATCATCGTCTGCGTTCAGTGGAGCAAATTTATTGCTTAGTTTCACTGGACTGTTTGGGTCTTCAGACCTGCTGGCAGACTTGCCCACAGGTGAAGAAGGTCTGGATTTTGGAGATGGTGGAGGTTTCTTCCTCATCTCCACCATCTCCACACTTGGTTGAACTCCCTTGCCCGCACGGGCACTGCTCGAGGAAGTTCGAGGCGGGAGGCCTGGCTTTTTCATCTGCCCAGCAGCAGATGGAGTAGACTGCTGGGCAGTCTGAGGGGTGGCGGATTTTTTGCCTCCACCAGGGGCACCCACTTTGGGTTGGGAGGTGGTGGACTTGCTTCCACCCGAGCTTAACAGTCTTCCTTGTAATGTCTTTGAGAAAATAAATTCATCAGTCTGGCAGCAGACTGAACGGGTCGTTACTTTCTTTATTGCTGAAGCATATGAAGACGCTGTTGGCGTCTGACTGCCAACAACCTGCTTACGTGCCTCAAAAAATGAGATCTTCTTTTCTGTTCTAACTTTCTGAATGTTAGACTCCTGGATCCAGACAGGGCAGTTGCGTGAAGAGGAGGGGTGGTCGCCACCGCAGTTTGCGCAATGAGCCGGGTCTTTACATGGCCCATCATGGGTTGCCTTGCAACAAACACCACACACCTCCTCCCCAGAACAGCGATCTCTGACATGTCCAAATTTCTGGCATCTGAAACACCTCAACGGGGATGGGACATACAATTGCACACGGACATTTAGGTACCCTACTTTAATGACCTGAGGCAGCACAGGGTTGCAGAATGTCAGAAAGAGGGTGTTGGTGGGCACTCTTTCTGCACCTTTTTTGACTGTCACCCTATGCACCTCTGTCACACCTTGGGATGCAAGTTCTGTCTTGATCTCCACTTCTGAGACACCTTTCAAATCCGGGCACCGAATAACTCCCTTGGATGAATTCAATTGCTTATGGGGAGTCACCCGAATCTCTCTGTCCACGAGCTTTTTTGCCTTCAACAGCTGTTCCGATTGTTTTTTTGACCTGCACTGGACGAGGAATGATCCGTTCCGTAGCCTTTTCACAGACTGAGGGTCACCCGCTAGACCTTGGAAGTCCTTCTGGATCGCGAAAGGACTCAGAGCTGAAATGGGCTTTTCCTGCTCCGTCCCTTCTATCACGAGCCAGGAAGCCCAGAAACCTGTCCTCTCTCTTATCTCTATATCCGAGTCACTGTCCGATTCGAAATCCCCTGAAATAGGGGCTGCTGCCTTCCTCTTCTTTTTGGGGGGGATGATTTTTGAAAAAGCCATGTTTAGTTTAATTATATTTCGTCTCTCCCTTACCCACCCACCTTGGAGTCCAACTAAGGGGCCAGGGCCAAGACATCATTGTCTTGACCCCTTCCAGGCTTCAGGAGAGATATACGACAAACAGAACGCCACTACCCCTATCCCCCCTGATCATGCTCAACTCCCGGAACAGAGAGCCGAGCACTGCAGGGGTTAACTTGGCCAGCCGGAGAACTGCCTGTCTTGACCCAGCCCCAAGAAGGGGGAGCCGATTAGTACACGCGGGCCAGAGTGTACCTCCTGTCTAGGAGAGGTCCGAGCCAAAGTGATGTGTTGAGGGCGTTGGCCCTCTCAATCACCAGGATCTCATTCCCCTCCGTCACAGGTCGCACCGCACGGCAAACGCGGCGGATCTTAAGACCACAGAGAGAAAAAGAGTGTGGAACAGAAGGCTTGAAGGGGAGACGAAGAAGAAAAGAGCCAAATAAGAAAGGCAGAAAACAAGAAAAGGAGAAAGGCGGGTTACTATTAGTCAGGATCCTCACCCTTAGCCTATTTGACATGGGAAGCCCTACCAGGGGCATCAACTCCTTACCACGTTATGCTTAGGCCAGACAGCATCTTGACTTCTCAGGCCTAGAAGCAGTTTTAAAAAACCAGCCTATCTTCAAGTATTGATGCCCCCGCCAGCAAAGCCTAAGGGATCACTGGACCACGCAAGCCCTCCGACCACGGCAAGGTTGCAACCCCCGGAGGGGCTATTTGCCGTACAGGTTTAGTTTCAACATACAAATAAAGCAGAT
>JAMYXO010003186.1:10000-12500 GCA_033310375.1 Conus canariensis | reverse complement strand
TATAACTTGCGGTTAAAAGAAAACTGCTTTTGAATCAAGGCAAGAAGGGTATACATATGATCAACAGTCGAATATCCACGTTTAAATCCAGCCTGACATTCGCCAGTTATGTTATGTTCTTCTACATATTCCTGGAGTCTTGAGTTGATAATAGCACTAAATACTTTGCTACTTATATCAGACAACGAAATACCTCGGTAATTATTCACATTGTTCACATCCCCTTTTTTATATAGTGGAAGGGTTATAGACTCACACCAAGACTCAGGATAGATACCCTTCTGAAACAATGCATTAAAAAACATGACAAAAAAGTCTATAATTTCTTCACATGGTGCTTTAAAGAATTCTCCAATAATTCCGTCAGGACCTGCAGCCTTGCCAAACTTCAGTTTTTTAAGTGCATGCAAAACTTCGTCTCTTGAAATAGGACGGTCAATAAACTCATTTTCCGCATTTGGTAGAACGTAATCAGATTCATTTGGTAAATTTTTGTTCAGTAAGGATTCAAAATGTTGGAACCATTCCTCCAATGGAATATTATTCTTAGGTTGTTTACGTTTCATTGAATTTTTTCATACAATTCCAAAATCTTTTTGATTATGAGCAGATACCACAAGCTCTTCTAGTCTGCTATTATCAAACAGTCGTTTTTTTCTAACTAACAAATTTTTGTATTCTCTCCTAGCCCTTACATACAGATTTTTATCATTCTTATCCAAAGTTCTACGAAATATTCCCAACAAAGTACGCACTTTTTTCTTGTTAACATGACATTCTGCGTCAAACCATCCCTCTTTACATTTAGTCTGGCCCATCTTTATTGTTCTTTTCATGCATGTGGCACATGTCCTTATACAATCGTTAAACAGATTCAATGCTTCATTGATATTTACATCAATTAACTCTATGGCGTTTTTTAGTCTACTGCGATTTTCTGCTTCATAGAGTTTACCATAAAAGACCTGACTGTACTGTTCATTCCACATAAACTTTTCAATAATTTGTATCTCCTTATCATCATTTCTGTTAAACACATTCTGAACCGAAAGGGCAAGATCAAGAGGACAATGGTCAGATTCAACGCGGTCAACAACATTCATTTCACACGAATCACAAATGATGTCATAAAAGTCATTAGACAAAATGAAATAATCATTCACGCTACATCCATTTTCACCAATATATGTGTAGCGACCTTCTTGGTCGCCATTACATAAACCATTGAGAACAACTAGATCAAGGGCAGTACACATATTAATCAACAATTTTCCATAAGTGTTTACCTGTGTATCTTGAGAGTGACGATTAGATTGTTTAGTGGTGTCTTCAAAATGAGGTATATGATTGTTTACTGATCGAGGCGGAGAAAGAGTTGAAATACGGCTATTCAGATCACCACAGATCATAACATAAACATCATCCAGTGTTAGTAATAAGTCAGTCAAACAATCTTCAAGTATTGTAATCCCCTGATCGTAACCAAAATAACCATAGAAAGGAGAACTTTCCGGTGGAATATACACGCATACATATAGAACGTCACAAGAACACCCAAATAACCGCTTATCAAGAACGAAAGCACACATATTTTCATACTTAACGTTCAGTTGATGTACAAACGGACAAAACTCCTTTTTTATTAAACAAATTATCCCCCTGAGTCTCTCCCTTGACTAGTAAATTTTACAGAAGGCTTACAATACAATTCAAATTGAACGAATGAACTGGAATCCCAGTCTTTTTCAAAGTCTCCACCAGGCAAACAAAATCGAAAGAAGAAACATAAAACAAAAAGTCATTAAATATTAACTTTGAACGTAAACCATTGACGTTCCAAGACAGAAATGATAAAGGTCTCAGGGTATGTACAGAAGATACTTTAGAGCGTGGAACAGGATCTGGAATATTGTTTTCAGAGGAAATCTGCACAACTCCATTAGAGAAAAAGTTTCCTTCCACCCCCTCCGTGACACCCAACGAAGCACGGGAAACCAAAACTTGCGAATCTGGGTTTATAACATTCTCAACCGAGAGGACGAGCGCTTGATTTCCACGTGCCCCGCTCGGTGCCACTGAGCGAGTGTGTGAGCAAGAAAGGGATTGCTTAGATGGCAGTGAGACCTTTGTGCCCCTCTGAAAACTCCCCCCCTCCATGAAATCAATACGTTTAACGGGCCGGCCGACAACCTATCTCATTTCTGTCAAAGAGTCGTGAGCATTTAGAGCAAACTTTTTGCCATTAATAAGCAAATGGTCAAAAATCATTCGTGCTTGTTTGCCTTCGCTTCTGGCCTCTCTCAGAAACGGGCTCAATTTACGCCTGATTTCACGCACACTTGGTGAAAAATCCTCCCCAATGAATATTCCGGTGCCCTTCAGTTTTTGTTTCGCTTTTAGGATTTTAACTTTTTGTTTATAGAAGGAGCACCGAGCAATGATGGGGGCGTCAGGTTTAGAGCCAAGTCGATGGACACGGTCAAATTCTATGGTATCTGTC
>JAMYXO010003186.1:0-5000 GCA_033310375.1 Conus canariensis | reverse complement strand
AGAAGAAACAACAAGAAAGAAAGAAAGAAAGAAAGAAAGAGATCCTCCCTACTCTCTAACTAACCAATCACAAAACTTGCTGAAGGAGAGTACTGAGGAGCCATATTGTTCTTCACGCACAAGAAGACGACACAGAAGAAGAAGAAGAAGAAGAAGAAGAAGAAGAAGAAGAAGAAGAAGAAGATACAGAAGATACAGAAGAAGAAGAAGAAGAAGAAGAAGAAGAAGAAGAAGAAGATACAGAAGATACAGAAGAAGAAGAAGAAGAGAAGAAGAAGAAGAAGAAGAAGAAGAAGAGAGAAGATACAGAAGAAGAAGAAGAAGAAGAAGAAGATACAACAGAATAACATCTTGTCCATCTTCCACTCAGCGAGGCAGGGAACCGCTGGACGAGAATATTGGAGAGCATATTTTGCCAGGGCGGCTACTCTAAGAACCTGGCCGGCCAAGAACGGAACTCTTCACCGGAAAAGAGAGCAAAGATTCCGCCCGCAGGACAACTTTCTTATTGGCTACGAGAAGCGCGTTGCAGCTAGCTACCCACTTCAAATTTTTTCCGTCGAATGAGACACAGGAGGTGTTGGAGAAGAGAGAGAGAGAGGAGAGCGAGAGGGAGAGAGAGAGAGAGAGAGGAGAGAGAGAGAGAGAGTGAGAGAGGATACACAACCGTACACACCCGTCCTGCGCAATTTGTTGCTGCTGTCAGCAAAATGTCACTGACAATGCTTGAATTATAAGTGCTGAGCGTTCTGACTGTGGACACCTTTTTAACTCCCTTATATTCTTAAATGGAGACTCGCACACACGCTCAAAGGTACATTGAATATTTCTTTACTAACAGCTTGTTTTCTTACAGCGTTTTCTTCTCGCTTTACTTTTCCACACTTCACTGGTTGCTCTGGGGTGCCACTGGATTCTGTTTTTGAAGCTTTGGTGGTGAGAATACCACAGAATCATAGACAGTGGTCTATCTCCATTTGATGCCAAGGGAACATTGACACAGTCAGCCGTGTCTGACAGCCGATCACATATCACCGTACAAAAGAACTTGAGAAATCAACACTAGATATTTTGATTGTAAAATGGATTAAGGTAATGCACATACCCTAACAGTGAAGGAATGTATGTGTAAGACATTCTCTTCCTAGTTGCAGTGTGAGGCGACTGCGGGCGGAAATCTAACAAAATCTTTAAAACTGTTTGAAATCTCTCCACGTCGTTGAATGGAAACGAGGCGGTTAGGAAGGAGATTTACTATCTGTCAAATTCGGCGCAAGATGGGCGATGGATGAAAAGCAGGCCGTTGGGAATAGACAGTCTCCTTCCTAACGGCCTCGTTTTCGTTCAACGCCCTTCTTGTGCCGAATTTGACAAGATAAGTGATTGCTCGTACTTCATTTTCGTTGTTCTGAGTGCTGTTTATCTTGCCTGAAGAAGACCTAAGAGGTCGAAACGCGTCGTGTTTGACTTGTGATTCGTTTGTCCGTGTTGTTCGGGCGGAATCATTTCAAACACTTTTGAAGATTCTCATCCTGAATTTTCATGTGAAAAACTGAATGAATATACTTAAAGCTTCTTTATATCCATTAATCTTTAGATACTCAAAACGGGAAATGGTTACTAAAAATGAACGATCAAGGTGTAACCTGTATGTGTGAAAATCTCAGCCACATTCAACAAATAAACCGTGTCAGTACATAAATAGGGGCAACAGAGTAGGTAAGAAAAGACCAGTGGAGAGGCGGAGGAAAAAAAAAACCGTGTGTAGTCGCAGTACAACGCATATCTCTCTGACGATGCATTTATTTCTACAAGCTGTCTTCTACCAAGTAAAAATGACGTCACTGCTCTAACACATCATGAAATAAGCAATAAAACTGTGACATTTCTGAGGAGAAGTTTATGATCTATTACACAAAAAGCCTTGGTGAAATCCGTTATCTTAATAACCCAGTTAGTCATTCGTCATGTAGAATTATTACCGTTTAGGTAATTGCTGATATTTTCGCTGTTAAACAGTTCATCGACAGGAAATGTTTCCAACGAGTGTGTCCAAAGTTCAACTGGGTTTAAACGGACAGGTATTGAAATCACCGAGCGAAACACATTTCGTTGGAGGGGGTGAAGACTAAAGGAGGTGGCATCCACTAAGAATCAGAAGTAATCCATCAGGTTTACGTGCTCGGCTGGGTGTCTGTCAACAATACTTGAGGAAAGAAGAAGCTTGGATCTTTTCAACTTTACATTTATTGTTCTATCTATTCTATTGTGTGACTGTAAAGCAGTAGGATATGGCCAAAAGCCGATACTTTTGTGGACGCAAAGAATGTAACACATCTCTCTATGGAATGTTGAGGTCTTTACGTAAAATAGTGTACCTCTTCCATTGTAAATTCAGAATCAGTGTTACGACGAGCATGAAGCGTGAATCGTCGAAAGAACAAACTTGAAACTGTTTGTACTTGTCCGAACTGGTCCAAATCTGAGAAATTTCAGCACGTTTACTGAATACTATATTAATTTTTAAACAAAGAAAAATATTACGCGATCTTCAGTATGCCAAGTGTCGCGCGACAACCACCACAATGTTACAATAAGCAAAACATGAAACATGAACAACCTGAACACCAATCAAACTATTGACGAAGCTTCACATCGAAGAAAGATCAGCTCTCAAAGCTGTCATTTTCCCTGCTGGTGACAAGATGGTTAGGAATCGTAGGTCGATGGAGGAGAGAGAGAGAGAGGAGAGGTGAGAGAGGAGAGGAGAGGGAGGAGAGAGAGAGGAGAGAGAGAGAGAGACACCGTCTGCGCAATTTTTAGTACTGTCAGCACAATGTCACTGACAATGCTTGAATTATCAGAGCTGGCCGTTCTGACTGTTGACACCTGTATAACTCCCTTGTATTCTTAAATAGATTTTTACACATACGCTCAAAGGTTTCCTCTACATTGAATATTCTTTAGACAGTGATTTTAGGTTTTTGTCCACTTAGGCCTACTTCCTCACAGCGTTTTCTTCTCGCTTTTATTGTCTACCCTTCAGTGTCTGCTCTGGGGTACCACTAAGATTCTATTTTTGAAGCTTTGTTTGGTGGGAGATAACCACAGAATTACAGATTGTGGTGTGTCTCCATTTGATGCCAAGGGAATGACGACATTGTTTGTTGTGTCTCACAGCCGATTCCGTACCAACGTACAAAAGAACTCTGAGAAAGCAATATCAAAAATGAACTAAGTTAAAGCATATTCCCTACTACGGAAGATATGTATGTTTCTACATTCTTGTCTTAATTCATCATTCGAAAAAATGAATGCACATGTATTAAAGGCTTCTTTACGTTTGCTCGATAATGTTTAGGTAATCAAAATGGAAATGGTTACAAAAAAGAAATGAAAGATTAATGTGTAACTTACACATGTAGAAAATCATACGCCAAACTCACGTTCAATACGTAAACTATATCAGTGCATAAGTAGGTTCAAACAGAATATAAGAAAAGATCGAGGGAGACGGAGGGGGGAAAAATAAACATGCGTCGTCGCAACACAACGAAAATTTCTCCGACGATATCTTTACGTCTATGCCCTATTAGCTGTCTTCTACAGTAAAAATGACGTCACAACCTCTAACACAACAATAAACATGCAATAAATTTTGACCTTTCTGAGAAGAAATTTAGATCTATGACGTCAAACGCCTTGGTGAAGTCCACTATGACAACCCAGTTATTACTATTTAAACTTTCAACTTTCGTGGAGACATATTACCGTTTCGGAAATTGATGAAACATTTGCTGTTAATCAGTTCATGAGAGGAAATGATTCTAACGAGTGTGTCCACGTTATTTTGATTTGTTTAAATTGACTGATATTGTGAGGAAGCAAACACATTTCGTTTGAGACTGAAATGATGGTGGCTCCCACTAAGAATCAGAAGTCACCCATCACGTTTACGTACCCAGCTGGGTACCCAGTCTATCAACAAAACGTAAAGAAACTTTGATCAAGTTTACTTTTATTGACAGATGTTCTGTCCATTTGTAAGAGAAAAACACAGACCTAGGCATGGTGTGTAAGATAACACACAGACTAGGCAATGGTGGTAAGATAACACCAAGACTAGGCTGTGTGGTAAGATAACCCACACAGACTAGGCTGGTTGTTGTAAGATAACACACAACAAGGCATGGTGTGTAAGATAACACACAGACTAGGAAGGGGTGTAAGATAACACACCAGACTAGGCATGGTGTGTAAGATAACACACAGACTGGCAAGGGTGTGTAGATAACACACAGACAAGGCATGGTGTGTAAGATAAACACACAGACTAGCCATGGGTGTAAGATAACACACAGACCTAGACATGGTGTGGTAAAAACACACAGACTAGGCATGGTGTGTAAGATAAACACACAGACTATGCATGGTGTGTAAGATAACACCTGACATATGCATGGTGTGTAAGATAACACACAGGACTATGCATGGTGTGTAAGTAACACACGACTATGCATGGTGTTTAAATTGTTTGGGAAAGAAAAGAGAAGAAGAAAAAAAAAGAGAAAAAAAAACTAGTTGTGGAAATTTTTAATTTTTTTTCCGCTTTTTGTTTTTTTTGGCAGATGAAGAACAGGTGAAGCACCCAACAAAAATGAAGAGTTGGATTTTGCCTTAGGGAAAAAAAAAAAAAGAAGAAAAAAGTTAAAAAAAAAACAAAAATACCACCTTAGGTGCTCCATTGATCCGAGAAATGATGCCACACAAAAAAAAAAAAAAAAAAAGATGTTCTGTACTGTGACTGTAAACCAATACAATAGCTTGAAGCTGATGCTTTTTGTTAAATGCTAAGAACTAAACAGATTTTTTTTTCTAATGTATTTTTTAATGTATTTTTTTTTTTTTTTAATTCTTTGCGTAAAATGTTGACCTTTTCCATTTTGAAACTCAGAACAGTGTTACGACGAGCATAAAAAACGTGATTTTGCGAAAAAAAC
>JAMYXO010003185.1:15000-20944 GCA_033310375.1 Conus canariensis | reverse complement strand
AATTCCGTGCAGACTGGCTGTAGAATTTCGTTATTTTTTGTGAGTGCGTGTCAAAGGTCAGCACACCATCTGGAGTGTACAGTTTGTCATAACAAGACTGGCCCGTTCTTTTGAATGTACTGTTTCATCACTCCCAATTATCACCCTTCTGTCCATCATTTTTGGAAGAAGTTGATACCATTCCAATCGTTTGAAAGTATACACCTTTTTGAAATTTTTACAGCAAGAATGTTGGTAGCAAACATCCCTTCCGTCTACATCTGGGATACAATTTTTTCTTTAAAGAATGATCACAGCTCCGACTTTCCTACCAGGGCCCTTCTGACTGTGCATTAGAAACAAACCAATCATGCATTTGCAAGACTATCACTGAAACTAAATCGGTATCAACAAAGTCTCAGTAACAAACACTCCACACTGCTGACACTTATTTTAAAACTGTCTTGAGGCGGCCACAAGCCCACCTTGTTCCACTTCACCACCCTCAGGCAAAACTCAGGTCGTTCAGTCGTCGTTTCCGCTACTCACCGTCTTCGGCTTGGCCAGATCCCTATCTAGCTGCAGTGCGTGGATGGTCCCTGATTGTATGCCAAACTGTACCATTCGTCCGAGTAGAGTTGCCTCGCTAAAGCGCCGCCCCTGCCCAACCCACCTGGGAACACCATGAGGCTACTACGGCCCTTCGAGCCATCTCCAAAACAGGAGGGTGGCCCACACGCAAAGCCCCCGTGGTGTTGCTGACTTGGCATTGTAAACAGGACGACAATCGCTTCTCGATCTGGCGGTTATCCAGTTTCAAATCGGACATCCAGGAGGAGGGCTTCCCGTCTAGACCGTTGATTGTTTATTGAGGTACGGGCTGCTGCCCCTCCGCCCAATAAGAATCTGTCTTAAACGGTAGTTGCTGTCCCGACTCTGGTCGTTTTTCTGCTGGTCCTGGTTGCTGTTTCAATGGAAGAACAGTCGCGTTCCAGGGCGTGATTTGCAGGATGATTCGTTGCTAAAAGACATGCTGTTTCTCACCCTTACTTCGCCTTCCTTGTCCCGTTGTGACTGACAACTTTGTATCGCGTCCCTCCCTCCTCCCTTCTCTGAACTTCATTGTGGTGAGTCGGTTCACGACTGGCTGCATGCTAACTGCTTTTTCTCTTGGTGACAGATCTTGATTGCACGACGTCAAACCATATTGCCTCACGTGCAGGAAACTTCCGTGCGACGCTGTAGAATTTCGTTATTTTTTGTGACTTCGTGTCAAAGGTCACCACTAATCTGTGTCAGTTTGTCATAAACAAGACTGGCCCGTTCGTTTTTGGAATGATACTGTTTCATCACCTCAAATAACCCCCTTCTTCTTTCTCTCACAGTTTTGGAAAAATCTTCCGTAGATTTCGAAGTGTGCCTTAGTTTGTAGGCGCTTTCCTGACCCTTTCTCTGTCTTTAAACTCAAGAACCGGACACGATCCCTTCCCCATCTGTGTACTCTTTCGATGCTCACTGCCGTGTCTATCTTCATATGTCTTTGTCACATGCGCTACCATTCTACATTTCCCATGTCTCCTTTTATCAGTCTGTGGTATGTTATGAAATACTAAGTTCTGTCGTCTACTTTGATTTTCTGAGTAGTCTAGTTTCTCTTCTTGTATGTCAATTTTCTCACCTTGTTTCTGTACTTCTTCTTTCAGTCTGGAGTTTTCTTCCGACAGCACTTCCACAGTTTCATTGAGCATGGCGATGTCGTCGTGTGCTCTGTCTATCATGTCCTCCATTCCCTGCAGTCGTGTATTCAATGTGTCTTGTATGGACATGACACGTTCCTCCATACACTCGCTCATCTGGCTTTGTTCTCTGATCAAGGCTCTAATGTCACTGTGCAGTTCTTCGTTGCTCACCTTGTTGTTGCCAATGTCGTTTACACTCTCTCATCTGGCTTTCTTCTCTGATCAAGGCTCTAATGTCACTGTGCAGTTCTTCATTGCTCACCTTGTTGTTGCCAATGTCCTTGGATCTGTTAATTTCTGGGTTTCGGTGTGGATTATTGACACTTTGAACAGCACCGGTATCGGTCATTTTGAAAGGGCTGGTACTGTGTTCTGTGTCATCTATCATTGATTTCGTGGGCGAAACAGGTCCGGGATTTGGGTGACAATCTCCACAGCACAACAGATGCAAGGCCACAAACACAAACTGTCAAGGGCGTTAAACCTCTCACAAAAGGCATTAAACGCTTAGAGGCGAAGGGACGTTGTACGTAGTATACAAATAGGTAATAGACCCATTAACCAGTGTGCCGTACCCATCGCACACTGTCGAACTGTGTCAAGGAGGACGAAGCGGTCAGGTGACAGATGGCACCTAAGGTAGTAAGGAGTTCGGACCTGCCCGATAGCGAAAGGGGGGAGGGATGAAACCACTAGGACCTCGGTGCACCAAGTGAGCGCTAAATACTCAGTCAGCTGAGGTTCTTTTGTAAACAGTCAGTGAAGAGCAGGAGTCTTGGACTCGTTCGGATGGTATAGCCGTGGGTCACTGGGTTGGTTCTATTGTCAGGCTGGTTGAACGCGCGTGGATGTTGTTATCGTAGCCCTCTTTAAGATAATTACTGTGTTAAGTGACCTCCGAAGTCGGCGGGATTTTCGATGTCCATCTGGTGCCAAGTGTTTGTTTGCTAATCAATTAGGTAGGGATGTGTGTAAATGCTGATGTGTGGAAGAACGTAGCGAATGGGGAATTCAGGGTACTTGTGAACTAGGGGTTTGAGAAGCAGCATGGACAAAGGCATGGCCCGAAGGGGAATCCTTTGTTTCCACCCCTATATAAACTGAGGGAGAACAACGAGAGAGGGGAAGACCACCACGAGAGAGAGAGAGAGAGAAGAACAGAGGAGAGAGAGGAGAGAGGGTGGGCAGGACACAGGGTCGAGAGAAACGTGGTCTGGGAGATAGAAGAGACAGCAAAGTCTTAGAGTTAAAGACAAGCTGGGAGAGAAGAAAACTAAGTTTGAAGCCCAGAGGTGGGTGAAGACAGACAAACTGAAATTGAACCCAGAGGTGGGTGAAAGAGACGAAGAAGAAGAGTTCTACGTCGAGATCCTAGAGACGACCACGAAGACCCAGTCCTGAAACCTGGAGCCAGTCAACCAAGGGCCTCACCATCAAGCAGTGCTGAAGAAGACGTGAAGAGACTTTTCAAGAACTGTGGTGTGTGAAAGCGTGGTTGTGTGTGTGAAAACCTGGCCAGGTAAGAAGTCATTTTTATTATAACCCGGGATTAGGAAGTATTGATCTTTTATGTGTTGATTTGTTCATTTTGTGTAATTGGATTTTTCATGTTTGATTATAGTAGCATAGAAATTGTATTTCTTGTGCTCAGTCGTGTTAGGAGAGAAACGTATGCGTGACATCCCATTCCCAGAGAGAGGTGAATGTTTGGTGGGCGCATGAGTGTGCATATGCGTGTATGAGTGCAAAGATAACCATGGTGTGTTAAGCCTGACCAATAATACATCAACTTAGTGCACTTAAGCAATACCATCACGATTTCCCCCGTCCTGGACACAAACAAAATAATGTCCAATCTGTTGCGGGTTTTGATGACTTGGGCTTTCAGTTTCTGACTTTGTAAGGCTCTTTCCGTCATAAACCTAATGTACACAGGGAGTAAGAAGCCACAGGCTGAACGAAAAACGATACAGTTCACAGGCATGCTTGGAGAGAGCTCTGCTTTGCGATGTGTTCACTTCAGCGGTCAGTCACAGACTCCGAGAGAGAGAGAGAGAGAGAGAGAGAGAGAGAGAGAGCGAAGAATGACAATGCCCATTGTTTATTCATATAAAGGCAGCGCCCTTACTGAAAGGTGTGTGCATTATAGACTTATCCACATTACAATAAATATAAAAAACGGTATTATCATATTGCGTAATCTCTACTTGGAAAGGCCTTGCGTGAGCACATTGATTTTTTTATGACATGATCACAATGTGATGACATCAAAAGGCTGAGTTTGCAAGCATTTGGGCTTCTGTACAATTTTGCTGCTTTCAATTGTTTTCTGAGATTAAACAAAACAGGACAACATAAAGCACAGAGAGAGAGAGAGAGAGAGAGAGAGAGAGAGAGAGAGAGAGAGAGAGAGAGTCCACATCTATGAGCAAAAGTCCATATCTACATCTACGCGCGCGCGCGCGCGCACGCACGCACGCACGCACACACACACACACACACACACACACACACACACACATGTACTCATTCCTCTCCTTTCCCTCCCCCCCCCCCCCTGCCACTCCTTCCCTCTCCCTTATCACATCCTCCCCTACAGCCTCCTCCAACCTCTCCCGCACTACCACCTTATCTCCTACTGACCTGCGATCGAGTGGAGTCCAGAAGGCGGCAGTAGGGTCTGCAGATGGACAGGTAACGGTCCAGAGCAATGGCCACCATGACAAAGGCAGCGAAGGGCACGTTGCAGGTGATGAGGAAGAAGTACATCTTGCACAACGCGTCGTAGACGATGAAGTAGTCCAGCGACTCCATGATCATGGTGAAGGGCATGATGATGCAGGAGGTCATAAAGTCCGTGGTGGCCAGGCAGATGATGAACACAGTAGAAGCCAGCTTGTTCTTCTTTCGCACGTAGACGTACAGCACCAGGGCGTTGCCCAACGTGCCCAGCAGAGAGAAAAGGGAGAGCATCACCATGATAGCACCCTTGGGGCGGGGAGGGAAGGCGTCCTGGAAGGACGTCCGGTTCCGAAAGCTCACCAACGTCTGGCACTCATCCTCCATTTTGAAGAGTCTGCACAGTTCCAAGAGAACGCAGAGAGGAATGGCTTCCCCGATCCCGGCGGGGTCGGGTCGGGGTGGGGAGGCGGCGTTGATGGCTTCCAAATACATGTCGGTGAAGTAAAGGTGGAGATCTGCCCGTAAATCCAACGTCGTTCTGCTGGGACGGGTCACCTCTTGATCTTGTCCTTTTCGTTGGGGATGCCTCTGGTGTAGTTTGGTTTTGAGTTCATATGTTTAATTGTTTTAGGGTTTTAGAGTCTTGGGTGTTGGTTGTGTTGCTTGAGGTTCTTTGGTCTTCAGTTCCAATTCCGTGTTTCCTTTCGGTTGTTGATAATGACTTTAAGGCTAGCTAGCGTTGATGATGTCTTTAAGACTAGCTAGCGTTGATGATGTCTTTAAGACTAGCTATCATTGATGATGTCTTTAAGGCTAGCTATCATTGATGATGTCTTTAAGACTAGCTATCATTGATGATGTCTTTAAGACTAGCTATCATTGATGATGTCTTTAAGACTAGCTATCATTGATGATGTCTTTAAGACTAGCTATCATTGATGATGTCTTTAAGACTAGCTATCATTGATGATGTCTTTAAGACTAGCTATCATTGATGATGTCTTTAAGACTAGCTATCATTGATGATGTCTTTAAGGCTAGCTATCATTGATGATGTCTTTAAGACTAGCTATCATTGATGATGTCTTTAAGACTAG
The DNA here is from genome assembly GCA_033310375.1 of Conus canariensis. Lineage (NCBI taxonomy): Eukaryota > Metazoa > Mollusca > Gastropoda > Neogastropoda > Conidae > Conus > Conus canariensis. The sequence goes on along the minus strand of JAMYXO010003185.1, from coordinate 15,447 downwards.
CTATCATTGATGATGTCTTTAAGACTAGCTAGCGTTGATGATGTCTTTAAGACTAGCTAGCGTTGATGATGTCTTTAAGGCTAGCTAGCGTTGATGGATGTCTTTAAGACTAGCTAGCGTTGATGATGTCCTGAAGGCTAGCTAGCGTTGATGAAGTCCTTAAAGCTAGCTAGCGTTGATGAAGTCCTTAAGGCTAGCTAGCGCTGATGATGTCTTTAAGAATAGCTATCGTTCGACTGAGATCTGGATGTTTGGTTATCCTGGCTCCTATATTCCTTTCTCATTGGTTTTGTCAGCTGTGTTCATTCTATTATATTTTCCTTTTTTTAACAAACCGTTTCTTCCCGGTTTGGGGCTCTTTGTAATCTGTCAACAAAACACTTGGAGCCAGTCATTTTAATAGCACTGGTTCGAAAAGCAATAATAGATTAAATCTGTCATCGTATT
>JAMYXO010003185.1:0-10000 GCA_033310375.1 Conus canariensis | reverse complement strand
AGAGAGAGAGAGGCGTACGAAAAAGGCTTTCCTCCAACGATTGTTGTATCTGCTTTGAAAGGGAGGTGGGCAGGACCAGCAAGTCAAAGTGTTGTTTCGCTTTCTGAAGAGCTCGACAGACCTGCTGCTGGATTAGGGTTACCTGCTGATGAGGAAACGTCCAATTCAACACACGTGGATAGATACATGTGAGAACAAAGATCTCTAAAAAGCAAAGATGAGCAGGAAGTGAAAGGAAAAGAAAGACTATTGATTAAAACAATAAAATAAAATTTTACCAGAAATCATGATGTGGCAACGCTAAGACACGGCCTTCGGAGGCCAACAACTGGGATTGAACATCCACAAGGATTACAACAATATTTAAGGAAATCCCTAGTTTATATTGCTTTACTATAGAAACCTGAAGAGCATAAAGATGGATGCAAAACATTCACGATTAAAACTACAACACAATTCTAGGTTAATGCCTTCCATCTCCATGGAGGGCAATGTCAACGTCAAGCGTGTCTGCATGTGTGTGTGTGTGTGTGTGTGTGTGTGTGGTGTGTGTGTGTGTGTGTGTGTGTGTGTGTGTGTGTGTGTGTGTGTGAGAGAGAGAGAGAGAGAGAGAGAGAGAGAACTTAATCTTTTGTAGCTGCTTCAAACCGTGCAAGTGTAAACCGTGTTGACTGTAAGCACAGGGGAGAAAGTGACGAACAGTTATGTTTTTGATAAGCAGACAATGAAGTAACAGAGAGACAGACAGACAGACGGACGGACGGACGGACAGGAGAGAAAGGGAAGGGGAATAGTATTGTGAGAAGAAGAGAGAGTGCAAGAGGGGGTGAGTGGTTGAAAGAGTTAGGTGTTCAGACGGCGTACCCAAATTATGGCTATCGGAAGAATTTGTAAGTGTAGGATTACGATTTTTCATCCGATAGTTAGTTGATTTATTAAAGCAAAAATATTTACGGAACTTTTTCTTGAAGTGTTTTAGTGTATTGGCACTTTGTAGACTACTTGGAAGTGAGTGAGAGAGAGAGAGAGAGAGAGAGAGAGAGAGAGAGAGAGAGAGAGAGAGAGAGAGCGAGAGGGAGAGAGAGAGAGAGAGAGAGAGAGAGAGAGAGAGAGAGAGAGAGAGAGAGATCACGATCATGATCACGATCACAATAACGATAATTTACTCAAGAAAAGGCCACAGCCCCATTTGGACGGAGGGAGTAATAAACATCATATTTAGACAAGGTATTTCATCACTAAAATGTAAACATCAGCAACATATGAATTTACTTAGGACAAATCCCTCCTCCTTTTAAATGATTTGTATAGAAACAAAGCAAGATTCCTTGTAACATTTTCATTTCTTGATGACAAAGGACAGACTAACTTGAAAGCTGCTGGACGTCGATAATACTTTAACGGAATAAATTGTTGTCGTCGATCTGCCAGCACATGGCATAAGAATACAAAATGGAGGTCATCTTCCCTACCAGATTTACACAATGGACTCAATAAATCCCCTTCTGTATGGACATTATATTGCTGACGATGCACAGCAATATCCAAAACACCGAACCTAAATTCTGCCAGTTCAGATCTGACAAATCTGTTCATGTTCACGGACAGATACGCTTCTACATCTACTAAATGATTACTTTTCAGCACTCTGAACAATAAATATAGTTCGCTGTTTTGAATATGGCTATCTCAGTCCTGCCGTCTACAATCAATAATTCGCTGCTTGAAACAAGCCAAGAAACTGCTGACACAGCCAACCCTTTTTTCTAACCATACAAACGAAAAAAAAAAAAAAAAAACATAGTTGCATAAACATTTACGAATACTTCATGCCCACGTAGTCTTCCCTCTCATATCCAGATCAAACAATGTTTTGTAAGCTTTGGCGGGTATAATCTATGTTCCCCCATTCGAACCAGTTTAAGCCAATATCTTACACATTGTATATACAAGAGAGAGAGAGAGAGAGAGAGAGAGAGAGAGAGAGAGAGAGAGAGAGAGGAGAGAGAGAAACAAGACAAGACAAGACAAGATAGAGATGTTTATTCATAAAGACATGGCCCCTTAGAAGGGTGACACATTGAAAAAAAACTTGCTTAATCCTTTACCAATCAGGAATGTAAACAAACTAAGATATTAAAGACTATTGTCGTTTAAACCCTCTGTACAAATACAAAGCAAGCTGCTTCACTATTTCATCATTTGTCGATGTAATTAACGAAATTAATCGGAAGAGTGAAGGATGCATAAAATATTTGGGTAGAATACACTGATGTCTACGATCACTTAATTCTGGACATGAAAGAACAAAATGAACTTCATTTTCAAGTGATTCATGACATAATGGACAAATGCTCACACACACACACACACACACACACACACCACACACACACATATATTGTGTGTTGTGTGTGTGTGTGTGTGTGTGTGTGTGTGTGTGTGTGTGTGTGTGTGCGCACACATATATATATATATATATGTGTGTGTGTGTGTGTGTGTGTGTGTGTGTGCTGAGTTCCCTTGCAATTTATAGTGACTCAGTTGTTCCCTCTGGTACAACTAACATGATGATCGCACGAGAGAGAGAGAGAGAGAGAGAGAGAGAGAGAGAGAGAGAGAAGAGAGAGAGAGTGAGTGAGTGGAGATGAGGGTGGATGAGAGGGATGGTAAGCGGTGTGTGTTTGTATTGGTATATTGGTGGAGGTGGGGAGTTGTGACATGACATACTGACAACCACACCATCCTGTATTAACTCCCCCTTCTCCTCTCCCCCCCCCCCCCCCCCCTTTCTTTCTCTCTCTGTTTGTCTCACAAATGGCAATATAGATTACTAATCTATGCCAACGCTTGGTCTCTCTCAGCTGCTCCCCACAGTATGCAGGGTCTTCTTCGAAGTTGCCGATCCCAGAATCAGGGCATGGCTCCCAAAACAATGACACAGAAAATGGTGACGTCACTTTGTGAGTAAGTCGCCTGTTTCCCTTCCTCTCTCTCTCTCTCTACTCCCTTTCCTCCCCTCTCCCTTATCTCGTGCGCAGGTGATCGTCTCTGGTTGAGACCAGGGATCATGCTCCCCCTCTTTCTTTCCTTTTCACTACGCGCCATGGCAATCGTGCGTGCGTTCCGCCCGTGCATGATGCAATTATGTTAAACAGGTCGCTGACCCCAGAACCAGTGCATGGCTCCTCAAACAGTGACATGGAAAAAAGGTGACGTCACTTTGGGAGTAAGTCGCCTGTTGCCCTTCCTCTCTCTCTCCCTGTCTCCCTTCCTCTCCTTTCCTCGCCTCTTGCTTATCTTGTGTGCAGGTGATTTGTCTCTGGTTAAGGCCAGGGATCATGCTCTCCTTTCCACTAAGCACCATGGCAATCGTGCGTGCGTGTGCGTGCATTCTGCCCATGCATGATGCAATTATGTTAAACAGCGCTTTGTCAATTAGCATGAAGGCTAAATGAAATCAACACCAACTGCTAAGTTAGAGCATTCTCGAATCTTCGACACATTCCTCACACTGTAGGAGTGGGGGATGAGCAACCTCCCCTCCCCTTTTCTTTGTCTTTAGAGACACAAAGCTAACTGGAACAGGAACCTGAATGTGTAGCTTAACAGACTAAAAAGGAGAAACTCAATCCCTCTAATTCACTGTGCCACAGAAGGTTGTAAAACTGATCACTACCAGTGAAAAGTAGGAAACACAGCCAGACTGGGGAAAGATCATATCTTCCACTCTGAGATACCCTGTGTAAGATTCTTTGGTCATCGAGAAGAACTGTACATTGAAAGTATGTTTCTAAATTTTGAGACTATGCATTGCTTGTTTGTATGCCATGTGTTTTCACAGTGTAAATTTACACCAATACATGGTGACATCTATCAAGATGATGAGCAAGTATTCTATTGAAATAGTTTGCTTGACACAACTTGGTAAAAACTGCTAAGATGCTTGATTAACATTCTTTGTTAACCATCTGACCTTTGTCAGTATTCAATATTATCTGTTAAGATGATAACTGAATGATGAATTATGACAGAAAAGCAGTATACTATTACTAAGTGAAAAACTGTTAAGCTGATTTATGAATACTGTTGATCGTCGGAATGCTGTATGGTAGGTGACTCAAAGTCTAATCAACATGTGTACTTCGGCTAAGTTTATTCCAAGTTACTTCAACTTAATTCATAAGAAAAACATTGAAGGCTTATTTGACTTCCATTGCTTAGCATTGTATTACTGTCTCCTATCCCTTGTTTCACTCAAACTCTCAGTGAAACTGGAGACTGATAATTATGGCAAATATATTTATGATTGTCTAATCCTTTGTTGGCTGAGATCTCACATGGCCTCTGAAAGTTAGAGGGCAGATATATGAACTCGACAAGCCAGACTCCCAACTACTTCACTACAGACCAGGTTCTGCTTAGAGCCTGGGTAGGTTCATACCTACTCTGGGTGTGCATGTTGTTGGCCCAGCTGAGACAGCACCCCACGATCAGCCTACCTAAAAAGAAGGTGGACCAGTCACCAGTAACTAGAGAGATCAACACTCCTCTTCAACATCAGGTAAGTTCTAATATTCAAAGTGGACTCAAACTCAACTCATCCAGAACTTTCCCTTTCTTAATGATGACAGAAAGAGTGTGAACAAAAGTCAGCCGGAACTGAATTAGTGAAATTGATTTGAACATTTCACCCTTGTATAAACAAGCAAATTTGGTGTGTAAAAGTGCACTGAACTTGTGTCAGTTCTTTGTTGTTCATTCAGTTTTGAAGGTTTAAACTTACCTCTAATTCTGTCATTCGGAGCTGCAAGCACTTTAAAGTGTACAGGTTTAAGGAGAATTATTCCTGAGCCACTCATGAGTAGTTTAACAGTCCCAAGATAAAATAAAAATAAGATAAAAAAAAATTTCTTTTGATGACTAGTACCGAAAAGAAGTGGCCAATAGAGTGGACCCAGTCACTGGTGATTCCTTTACCCAAGAAGGGCAACCTCAAGCAATGCTAAAACTACAGGACTACAAGTCTGATCAGCCACCCCAGCAAAGTCATGCTTCGCATCATCCTCAACCGACTGAAATCCAAGGCTGATGAACTGCTATCAAAAGAACAAGCGGGTTTTAGAAGAGGGCGGAGCACTGTGGAACAAATTTTTAAATGTATTTGGTCATTTGGAATATTATCTATGTTTTCTCTGTTATGAGAGAATGCTGCATATTGCTCCTTAATTTCATGAACTGTTTTATCTAATATTTCGACGTACGTGGGGTCTTTGAGTAAAGGACGAATGGATATTCCGAAAGCTTTTGCCTTTTTCTTCTGGTGTGAATGCTAATTTAATATAAACCAGAGCGTGATCACGGTGTTCCTGCAGAATATCACTATCTTTTATAAATGTTACAAGAGTATCGGACACAAGGATGAAGTCTAATCTACTCTGTTGGAGAGGAATTGGTCTTCTCCAGGTGTAACGTTTCATCCCTGGATTTATTTCTCTCCAAGTGTCAACTAATTCTAATTCAAATCTTAAATATATGTTAACGAACCACCAAGAAAAACGTGGACAAACGAATCACAATTCGTGATTCGTTTGTCCACGTTTTTCTTGGCGGTTCGCTAAGATTTGTTTAGATTTCTGCCTGTATTCGTCTCACTTTGCAACTAGATCTAATTCTAATTCAGTCAACATATTTTAACAGTTTTTTGTGCTTTAGGGTTGTTCGTAGCTTTATAGTTAAAGTAGCCAGTGTTTGGATTCATTACCAGATTCCAATCTCTAGCCATTATCACATTTCTTCAAGTCTATATAAAAGATTAGTTCATCCTTATTTTGGCCATAATGTTTATGAGTAATAGATTTTTTTTCCATAATATTAAGCATTAACATGATAATTACCATTAGGGTCTTTTTAATCTTGAATTCGAAATTATTATTTAATAAAAATGGCTACTCCTCTAGAATTGGTATTATTTGAAGCAAAGATGCATTCATATTCCCATTCGGCTCAGATTTGACGTTCTGAATTGTAGCTAAAGTGAGAGTCTTGTAATAAGGATTGGAAAACATGCCTTCGTTTTCTAAAATTACCCAGACCATGGCAGTGAAGATTTTGCAATGCTACTAGGGGACATTTTTCTCACATACTTTTTTTTAACCTTTCCAGTGACTTATCAATGTTTTAAAAAGCAACCCTTGTTTGCCACATGTATTGTTACACTGATATCCATTGAAGAAATGCATATGTCAATTCTCAAAACCTCAGCACAACATTTTTTATGCATGATGTTATCAAACATTTGAAAAGAACACACAGAATCCGTCAAATCAAGGAAGCAAACGTAAACGTTAAAAAACAACTTTTTCCTCAAACTTTCGTTGGCATCCGATCAAGCAGGTGAACATCATTTACAAGTGATGTGTAGGAATGGTTAAACTGGCCTGCTACCATGTGGGACTCGGTGGAAGGAGGCAGTGGAGGGGATGGGGGTAACCCCTGCAAGAGAGGGATAATATTATGATGATAGGGGGAGAGGGAAGGAGGGGCGAAACAAGCTTGGAGGTGAAGAAGGCATGAGTAAGAAGGCGGGGGAGGGGGGAGTCAACTTATTTTTTGACCAAAGGTGGGTATTGTTTTCTTATTATGATATCAATAAGAATTCCAATTTGCAAAATTACACAGTAGTTTTGCAATAGGTGGTCTTACCTTCCCTCCTCCCTCATCCCCAATCCCCCGCCTCGTCTTCTCATGGTGAGGGCAAAGGGCGCAAAACATTTTAGCTATAACCTAGATACAATTCTGACATCTCATCCTTTCAACAAAATGTAAATTTTATGACCACAATCACTAGCTCGATCTTATCTTCAAATTCCGTGCTCACATTCATGGTAGGATGAGAACACCGAAAGCATTGAAATAAACAAAGCCATAGTAATCTTTCCCTCTACTAAGTCACATAAATCACCCTCAATAATAACTTTCTAACCACAATCTCACATTCATTGCTGTTAAGAATACTTTTAGTATCAACCATTTTTATACAAGAAATTCAATTGAAAGATTGTGAATTTGATTACAATATCACCACTTGGACAGACAGACAGACAGACAGACAGACAGAGAGAGAGAGAGAGAGAGAGAGAGAGAGAGAGAGAGAGAGAGAGAACTGAGTGTGTGTGTGTGTGTGTGTGTGTGTGTGTGTGTGTGTGTGTGTGTGTGTGTGTGTGTGGTGTTGTGCATGTATATGCACCAGTGTATGGTTACGTGTGTGGGTGTTTGTATGCGCGCGCGCATGTGTGGGCGTGTATGTGTGTGTAATCCTGTGTATCTGCGCACCTTCATGCATGTGGGTGCATGGTTACATATGCATGTATTTATTAGTTTCCACAAAATGTAAATAGGAGAGTGGGTGTCTAACAAACGTCATGATTCTCGTCCTACTGTGATTCACAGTTCTTAATTTATAAAGGAATTCACAGAACCAATTAATACTCCCCCCCCCCCATACACACACACACACACACACACACACACACACACACACACACACACACACACACACACACCCCATCCGCCCTCAACCCATCCCTTCCTTGTCTTTGTGTGTTTATGCATCCATGTGTTTATGTTGTATTCGTGCGTGAACGCATGTATTTCCGTGCACATTTGTGTGTGTGTGTGTGTGTGTGTGTGTGTGTGTGTGTGTGTGTGTGTGTGTGTGTGTATGTGTGTGTGTGTACAACCATGTAACATGTCAACATCGATTTTAAACATTGGCATTTTGGTTCTATCTTTAACTCAAGCAAAATTACTGCAACGTTTCTTTAAAAAAAAAGAAAAAAAAAGTATATATATATATATATATATATATATATATATATATATATGGCAGGAATAAACAACACCCAGTAGTGATGCAACAAACAAAAAATGTTATATTTGTATTAAATCCGCTCATAGTGATCTATGAAAAAATGTTGTAAATTATCATTCACATATACACGTAAACCCCTCATTTCCGTGGGGCTGTAACCCAGTTAACAGGTATGGTCCATGAAGGGAACAAAAGGGACATGTTTTTCTGCTGTATCCATGGAAAGGGCACAATGTTCACATTATCACATGGCTTTCGTTAACACCTCTTCTACCGTCATACTTCTGTCAATTTTACAGTTCTTCCATATGATGACCACTCTGCCAAGGTGGCCGAGTGATCAGCAGCCGTCCTTAAAAGTTTATGTGGTCAGGTCTTCCCGATTGAAAGGCCCGACTGCTTTAATTTCCGTCTCTCTGTCAAAACTTCCCCCTTCACCTTCCTCCAATAGAAACGCACCATAATCGGTCTTGGTCGCGTTACTCACGGCCTTCCCACTCGGTGAGCTGTATATTTCTAGCTCCTCCTGTGTTACCCTGACCCCTTATTCAGAGGCAAAAATGTTAGTGCATGTTTCACCAGTCTTCCACTGTTTCTGCGCCCCCTTAATTTCTGACACACCATACACCCTTAAATTGAACTGTTTGCCATGTTGCTCTTGATCGTTGATGGCACATTTCAGGGTGGCTTGTTCTTTTTTTGTCCTGTCACCGTTGTTTGGTCTCTGCAATTGGTGCATCCCGTTCGTTTTTCAGTTTATATAATCTTTTTCCCTTCAAGTTTCTTTACTCTTGCTCCCAGTTTTTCTGCCAGCCTACCCATCTCCTCCTCCATCTCCCCCCTCAGATCTCTAATATCGTCTTTTGTCGTAAGGTATCTCATGCTCACTCTGATTTCTTCAACAGCGTCCTGAAGACTCTCATTATTCCCACTATCTTGTCTCTGTCTTTTTCTGTCTCTCTTCTCTGTAACACTTTGTAACTCTGGACTGGCACAAGTGTCGCTCGTCGATGATGTTGACAAAGGTTTCCTTTTGGTGTTGTTTCCACTCAAATATCTGGATATAGTTAGTGCTGGTCATCTTACATCAAGACTAATATAAAAAAATGAGTGGACAAATATATGACACCAAACTCACTGGTCAATAGAAGCACTGATGCCAGGGGAAAGATGTCTGTTCTTCGCTGTCACTTCTCTATCACCTGGGACAGTCAGTAATTTTTCTTCAGATTATGACATAGTTTAACAACACCACATTCTCTTCACCTTCTTTGATGAGAAAGGTTGCCCACACATTAGCAGCACTAATGTCTGTCAGCGATGTCAGGGACCCAGCCCCTTGTCACTGGACACATTCAACACTGCCCAACGGTCGCCAGGTTTTGGTACTTATTTTTTACATAACATGCTAAAGAATTTTTCATTCGCTCACACTTTTCCTTTTGTTTAGCTTTTGTCAGTGAAGATTTAAACATGTTTGTTTAGCCACTATTGATATCCGTACATTTCTCGGTCGCAATGAAAATAAAATAGTGTCGATGAAGGAGCTGATAAAAAAAAGCACGTCCGCACGGGCCGTGAGCGGAAGTCAGAGTCATTTATTATTATTATTATCATTATCATTATTGTTATCATTATTGTTATTATTATTACTAGAGTAGTAGTAGTAGTAGTAGTAGTAGCAGTACCATTATTATTATAGTTTTTACATCATGATCATCATTACCATTGTCATCACCATCATCGCCACTAACACTATTGACACTACAACCATGCTGTTTGACGATCCTCAAACCATTCTCCTTTCTCCCCTTCTGTGTGTATAGCCACTATCAATACTACAACTACTCACGTACTAGGCCTCCGTCGGTCGTAGCTGACCATAGATAGAGTATATCCCACCTAATATTTAGCTATCTGGGTGTGCTGTCTGCTCGACCGAGCAACGTAGCCGTCGCCTGTGGCTGTAGAGACTCTACAGCTCGATGCGAGAGTGGCAGCCTCTGTCGCAGCGGCCACATCTGTTTGTTGACACTGGTTTTTCTCACTGTCATCCCCTTTCTGCGGGCTCGCTTTTCTGCTGCAGCAGCTGTCAGTTTGTCTTCGCCAATCTGCAGTGTTTCTTGA
>JAMYXO010003184.1:0-20950 GCA_033310375.1 Conus canariensis | reverse complement strand
ATCATCATTTTGATGAATAAGAAAATTGTTTGGAGGCAGGAGGTTAGAAGTCCAACAGTAGACCTTGTGTCTAAAGATCACACCTTCACAGTGTTAGACTTGATGAATATTTAACAACGAAATACGGTTTATGGATTGACCTAAGGTCAACAGAGGATAATCAGTTGCATGGGAGTGGGGGAACAGTTAAAGACGTAATAAACATTTAAATTGATAAAGAAAAAGAGAGTGATAAACCACTTAATGTACATTTGTTTTTTAATATATGATGCGCAGCTGAATATTCAAGATAACAGATTAAAAGATATCCAATACTAAATTATTTTTATTTTAAAAAAAAGCATGGTCTGTTCGTTTATCCAAAAGTGCCCAAAGAAGAGAGGGGGGTTGGGGGGGGGGCGGGGGGGGGGGGGGGGGGGGGGGGGGGGGGGGGGGGGGGGGGGGGCGGGGGGGGGGGGGGGAGGGGGGGGGGGTGGGGTGGGGGGGGGGGGGGGGGGGGGGGGGGGGGGGGGGGGGGGGGGTGGGGGGGGGAGGGGGGGGGGGGGGGGGGGGCGGGGTGGGGGGGGGCGTGGGGGGGGGGGGGGGGGGGGGGGGGGGGGGTGGGGGGGGGGGGGGGGGGGGGGGGGGTGGGGGGGGGGGGGGGGGGGGCGGGGGGGGGGGGGGTGGCAGGGGGGGGGGGGGGGGGGGGGGGGGGGGGGGGGGTGTGGGGGGGGGGGGGGGGGGGGGGGGGGGGGGGGGGGGGGGGGGGTGGGGGCGGGGGGGGGGGGGGGGGGGGAGGGGGGGGGGGGGGGGGGGGGGGGGGGGGGGGGGGGGGGGGGTGGGGGTGGGGGGGGGGGGGGAGGGGGGGGGGGGGGTGGGGGGGGGGGGGGGGGGGGGGGGGGGGGGGGGGGGAGGGGGTGGGGGCGGGGGGGGGGGGGGGGGGGGGGGGGGGGGGGGGGGGGGGGGGGGGGGGGGGGGGGGGGGGGGGGGGGGGGGGGGGGGGGGGGGGGGGCGGGGGGGGGGGGGGGGGGGGGGGGGGGGCGGGGGGGGGGGGGGGGGGGGGGGGGGGGGGGGTGGGGGGGGGGGGGGGGGGGGGGGGGGGGGGGGGGGGGGGGGGGGGGGGGGGGTGGGGGGGGGGGGGGCGGGGGGGGGGGGGGGGGGGGGGGGGGGGGGGGGGGGGGGGGGGGGGGGGGGGGGGGGGGGGGGAGGGGGGGGGGGGGGGGGGGGGGGGGGGGGGGGGGGGGGGGGGGGGGGGGGGGGGGGGGGGGGGGGTGGGGGGGGGGGGAGAGGGGGGGGGGGGGGGGGAGGGGTAGGGGGGGGGGGGAAGGGGGGGGGGGGGGGGGGGGGGGGGGGGGGGGGGGTGGGGGGGGGGGGGGGGGGGGGGGGGGGGGTGGGGGGGGGGGGGGGGGGGGGGGGGGCGGGGGGGGTGGGGGGGGGGGGGGGGGGGGGGGGGGGGGGGGGGGGGGTGGGGGGGGGGGGGGGGGGGGGGGGGCGGGGGGGGGGGGGGGGGGGGGGTGGGGGGGGGGGGGGGGGGGGGGGGGGGGGGGGGGGGGGGGGGGGGGGGGGGGGGGGGGGGGGGGGTGGGGGCGGAGGGGGGGGGGGGGGGGGGGGGGGGGGGGGGGGGGGGGGGGGGGGGGGGGGGGGGGGGGGGGGGGGGGGGGGGGGGGGGGGGGGGGGGGGGGGGGGGGAGGGTGGGGGGGGGGGGGGGGGGGGGGGGGGGGGGGGGGGGGGGGGGGGGCGGGGGGGGGGGGGGGGGGGGGGGGGGGGGGGTGGGAGGGGGGGGGGGGGGGGGGGGGCGGTGTGGGGGGGGGGGGGGGGGGGGGGGGGGGTGGGGGGGGGGGGGGGGGGGGGGGGGGGGGGGGGGGGGAGGGGGGGGGGGGGGGGGGGGGGGGGGGGGGGGGGGGGGGGGGGGTGGGGGGGGGGGGGGGGGGGGGGGTGTGGGGGGGGGGGGGTGGGGGGGGGGGGGGGGGGGGGGGGGGGGGGGGGGCGGGGGGGGGGGGGGGGGGGGGGGGGGGGGGGGGGGGGGGGGGGGGGGGGGGGGGGGGGGGGGGGGGGGGGGGGGGGGGGGGGGGGGGGGGCGGGGGGGGGGGGGGGTGGGGGGGGGGGGGGGGGGGGGGGGGGGGGGGGGGGGGGGGGGGGAGGGGGCTGGGGGGGGGGGTGGGGGGGGGGGGGGGGGGGGGGGGGGGGGGGTAGGGGGGGGGGGGGGGGGGGGGGGGAGGGGGGGGGTGGGGGGGTTTTGTGCGTGTCTGCTTTTCCGTGTGTGCTGTGGTATCGCATTCACCGTGCCGAGTTTCGGTGTGTGTGTGTGTTGTGTGTGTGTGTGTGTGTGTGTGTGTGGTGTGTGTGTGTGTTTGTGTGTGTGTGTGCGCGCGCGCGCGCGCGTGTGTTGTGTGGTGTGTGTGTGCGTGTGCGTCTGTGTGTGTGTGTGCGTGCGCGCGTGTGTGTGATTAGTCCTTGTGTAATGTAAAAGCGCTTAGATCTATCTAGGATGTGCGCTTATAGTAATTTTCATTGATTTTATTATTATTATTTATTATTATAAGATCTCTCTCTCTCCCTCTATCGATCTCTTCTCTCTACTCTCTACTCTCACACATCACCACACACTAACCACACACACCACACACACACATATGCACGCGTGCGTGCGCGCGCACATACACTCACTCTCACACACAAACATACACACACAGCACACGCATGCACACCACACATACACGGCGCTAGCGCGCACAAAACACATACACTGACACATAAGCACGCGGGCATTGGCATATACACACACACACACACACTCTGCTCTTCATGTGTGGTAGATCTGTGTCTGTGAGAGAGTGTGTGAATGTATGTATATATGTGTTTGGGTGAGTGCGCGGCTGATCTCTCGTGCGCGAGTGCAGTGCGCTGTGCGCGCGCGCGCGCGTGTGTGTGTGTTGTGTGTGTAGTGTGTGTTTGTGTGTGTGTGTGTGTGTCTGGGTATAGGTGTTCGCATGTTAATTTTGTGATTTTCAATATTCGTAATCAATGTGCACGCTTTTATTTCAGCAGTTTTATTCTGTGTGCTCAGCGGAAGCTTGAAGTCCATAACAGAATTTTACAGACTCAAAAAATTTGAGTGCCAGGTGCCCAAATCAACCCCGAAGTCTTAACATAATATTCAGGGTCTTCAACAAAAAATTGAGTTACCAGGTGCCCCAAATCACCCGAAGTCTTAACAGAACTTATACAGACTTCAACAAAAAATTGAGTACCAGGTGCCCTAAATCACCCCGAAAAGTCATAACAGATTATACAGACTTCAACAAAATTTGAGTACCAGGTGTCAAAATCACCCGAAGTCTTAAACAGAATATACAGACTTCAACCAAAAATTGAGGACCAGGTGCCCAATTCAACCCCGAAGTCTTAACAGAATATACAGACTTCAACAAAATGAGTACCAGGTGCAAATCACCCCGAAGTCATAACAGAATATACTGGACTTCAACAAAAATTGTAGTCCTGGTGCCCAAATCACCCGAAGTCTCTTACAGAATATACAGACTTCAACAAAATTGAGTACCAGGTGCCCAATCACACCCGAAGTCTTAACAGAATATACAGACTTCATCTAAAAAATTGAAGTACTGGTCGCCCGAATCACCCGATGTCGTTGTTGTAACAAGGGATGTTGAGATATGCCAAATTTCTGCCTATGAAACAGACTTGAAAAGAAAAAAGTCGCCAGAGTGGCAACCACAGCCATACGATCACAGTCTTAACCTGACAAAAACGTTTTTTTACCATTAAAGTGCAACGAACGCATCTATTCACCAGAGTGAAACGGGCTATGACGGTTAAAATAATACATTCGGGCATCATCCGTGACAATAATGACATACCTACCATTTCTCAGAAAGATTCAGGCCAAGAACTACTTTCTGAGTATTCCATAAAGAAGAAAATACCCGCTTAGGGGCGTTATAGTGTTACAATTCGGCTATAACGTAAAATAGGACATCGGACCATTCCATCCGTGACCCATATGGAACATACATACAATATTTTCAGAAAGATCGTCCAAGTACTTTCTGAGATATTCCATAAAGAAGAAAAAAACCGTTATGGTCCATTAGCCGTTAGTAAGGCTATGTCGGTTAAAATAAGACATCGGGAATCATCCGTGACCCATAATGAACATAAATTCAAAATTTTACAGGAAGATCGGCCCAGTAGATTTGGTTCTGGAGCGATGGACACATTTTTTGACACGGACGGAACGGACAAGACAGACACACAGACAGTAATGTCTCGTTCCCATTGTAAAGTACTCCCCATGCACTACAAGAAATGGGAGTGCAAATCGGTGGCTCACTCTCCCATTTCACGTCTTCGTTTCTGCTGCAATGCACTGCTGCATGCTGACGTGTGAATAGGTCTGCACAACTACCGTGCACAAAGTCCAAACTATCTGCACAACTACCGATGCACTAAGTCCAAAAAACTATCTGCACAAAACACGGATGCTCAAGTCCAATATCTGAAAAACATCGGAAGCTCAACTAGGACAGGGCAAAAATATGTCGCTTTAACCTCAAGGGATGTGTTGACGGTGTTCAGTTTCAGTTTAATTGTAGACCAGCCGAGCGACCTGGGGTTGGAGGGCTCTTTGGCGGTTCCAATATTGCCATGCGGGGTGGGGCGGGGATGGGTTAGTCCGTCTCGAGATCCGGCCACCTTTCACCTCCTCACCCCCACCCCTTAATAAATTTGTCATATGTTTTTTTGGGGATTTAGAGTGTTAGTCATCGAATAATTAATAGTTAACATAAAAAATCTTGGGACGCACTGTCCATTCTGGCTTTAATTTTGAAGGGTACCCATCTCAGGTGCCGCGGCTGCCTTTCGTCGGTCCGAAAAGTTTCATATGTTTGGTGCTCACCTGTGTCTTTGTTATTTGAGCCACGATAAATTTCTTTTATGTTTTTGTTGACGCCCCCCCATCCCACCCCATCCCCCCCCCGCCTTCTGAACGATACGCATTAATCAGAACGATAATATATGCAAGTAGGTGTACCGCAGTGAAAACTACGTGTTGTTATTCAGTCTGGAAGATAGGTAGGTGAAATAAAAATGGGACACATAATGATGACATTCAGTTAGTCGGCAGTTTAAGAGAGAGAGTGAGTGTGAGGTGGTAGAGAGAGTGAGATGTAGAGAGAGATTAGAGAGAGATGGTGAGAGGAGTTGAGAGTGCTTTTACCCCCCTCTCCTGATCAACTTTCCCTGTAAATGAATTTTGGAAGTGTGTTGAGTGCTGGTTTAAAATTCAAAAACCTAGGCCGTTCTTACAAATGAACTTTTCTTATTAACATAGTCTTGTATCTGTTCACAGTTTTTTCAGATCTGGTGTTTATGAGTTACTTGCTTTTTAAATTAAATTCACATCAGGTAGTTGGTCTCGTTTCTGGTCATTGTTATATCTGCTGCAATGTCTGTGCCTATGGTCGTGGTACTTCCCTACGCCGCGATGGTATGGTTGGTCTTTTGCTGAGGGGTTTTTCTTGCGGTGCGAAGGTGGGTAACGAAGGGTATATATCTTGTGGTTGGTGGCAAGGTGTTCAGTGTGCTCTAATGGTATATTTTTTCTTTATCACCTATCACTCTCTCTCTCACTCTACATCACTACATCACAACTCTCATAATCACTCACACATCAGCCCGCAACATTTCGGGCCTCACCGCTGCTCCTCCACGCGGCCATCCTCTCTCACTCCTACTTCACACTACACAACACTCTCACCATCTATTCTTTCAAAACTATCACTCATAACACAGCACCAGAATTACATGTTTTCTGGAAGCCATCTCTCCTCCCCGTCCATGCTCTACACACTCTCCTCATATCTCACTCTCTCTATACATCTAACTCTATATAAATCACTCTCGAATATCTCGACTCTATATCACTACTGGCGGTCTGGTCGATTGTGGGGGTAGGGTAGGTCAGGGTGAGTTTATGAGCAGCAATGATGTCTCGGGGACCCCAATGTTACAAACTTTGATACCGCAAATCACAGAAAATGTGTTATTCTTCTTGCCGTCCTTAACTCCACGTCTTTTTCCGCGAAAAGTATTTGTAAACTTTTACAACCTTCAAGGATAGGGGTTGGGTGTACGGGGGGGAATTACATAACTTGAAACAATTGTGAGGGTAATAGTTCTGTCGCTTCAGTGACCGTAAGTACTAGTATAGAAGTTCTCTCAAGTTATATAAACGTCAGAAACTCTCGTGCTTCAAGTAAGTTATTTCTCAGACAAGACTTCTTCTGCACAATGCAGGTCACAGCAAAGCTTTACATTTTGAACATGAAACTCGAACGGAAGGCTTAGACTCTACAACAGGCGTTTGGAGAATGTTGAGGACGCAAACAAAACGCCCGTTTCTAATCTTACGCATAATGGTGGTCATGTTGGTGCGTGCAGCAGCTAGTAACCCCCCCCCCCCCCCCCCCCCCCCCCCCCCCCCCACCCCCCCCCCCCCCCCACCGAGCTGTCTAACAGAAACACGTGCAGTGCTACTTCGATTGTTACGTGCAGTAACTGAAAGCTGTTTGTTTGGATCAGTGTCAAAAACTTGTTCTAACTTCGCCCATTACATTTTGGGGTCACATACTCACCATGTTACAAAACGCTCGTTTACCAACATACACACACCACAGGCGGAGAGGCCACCGACGTCTGCTCCTTGTCTGGATTTTATCCCGAAACAAGGTCGAATCGCTCTGACGTCTAAACAGGACATCTCTAACGTTTGTTCAGCCATCGCCGGTTTTTCCTCCCTTGGATTCTTTTGGCGACAGGGTATTGATGGTCCAATAAGTCAGCCTCATTTCCTTCGTTTCTCCTGTGCCACGGCGTTTCGTTCAGCCGACACCGCTTTGCCCTCATTATACCACCTCGCTGCTTCTATATCGTTTACCAACAATGCTTTCCCCTATATTATCACTGCTTTGGAATACAGGTATCAGTCACCAGAGCTATTTTCCCGTCCTTCGCCTGCCTATGGCTACTGACAGGGAAAAGTGGGGGGGGGGGGGTGGAGGTTAGCGGAATGCAAGAAGGAAAAAACGAAGGCAGGCGCGGCTGCGCGCCGCGCGCACACCACACACACACCACACACACACACACACACACACAAAGCGTAAAGTAAGGCAGGTTGTTGACAATACAAAACAGGTATGTACATTTTCGTCAAATATCTCTTCTTCTGACGTCATAACTACACAAATTATGTGCAGTTCAGTACTCCCTGATAGCAGTCGGCAAGAGAATGGCGATGAGAATGAGGAGACTCCACAAAATGTGCTCATGTCACGCACGGGGTGAGGTTTTGTCCCCCTTCCACTATTTTGTTTCTAAATGATCACCGAGTGTGTGTATTGTGGTCTCGAGGTGATTTAACATTAAAAAGTTTGAGTGGTATAGCACACTTTAAAAAATCCACGGCAACAAGTACGGGTTGTTGAACCTGGCAATATTCTGTAGAAAAATCCGTTTAAATAATAATATAAAAATGATATGCAGGAAAACACCAAAAAACGAGAGGGGCAATTTGCTATTTGATACACATGTAATGAATACACGCAACAGCAGATTGAAAAGTACAGGTGAGTGGGGAAGGCCACGGCATGTAAAATCATATCAAACAACTTTTTTTTTTACTGAAGGATGGTCAAATATCATAGATGCAGATGAAACGTGTGTCAAGTTAGGGGTGATCCTAAGAGAAGAAAAGATAGAGAACAATTATAAAATATTTACCACCTCCACCACCACCACTGTTACTAAAACAAACTACTACTACGTACTACTACTGCTTACTGCAAACTACTAGTAAATGATTAACTAGTATGATGGTGCTTACTTTGCTGCTACTACTTCTTACTGTCTTACTACTATCGTGCTGTTGCGTGCTCTGCCGCTAATACTACCAAGGCTATTAGTAGTTGTACTAGCTACAAAACTATCTTGTGCCGATAATAATAATCATGATAATGGATACTTATGTAGCTCATATCAAGAAACAGCACCAGCTCCTTTATGATGGACATTTGATAGTTAGAACAATATTGATAGTGATAAAGAAACTAGATCATTACTTATATACTGGCAATTCGACACGAAACCCTTATTTTAATGAGACAATATGCATATAAAAATTGCAGCTCCTACAAGCCATGCATACAATGAGAAACAAAACAAACAAACAATTACTCCTTACAAGCATTTTTTACAATGGCGCACACATAGATTCCAAGCACCACGAAAATCTAAAATATGTTACACATGTGGCAGATGTGCCTAGTGTCTGGATGGAATATACAATCAGGCTTTTGCGAAGAGGATAGAGGTGGAGTGTTACGTCCAGATGTCAAAGAAAGCAAGAGAATCAGGGTATCTGAGGGTTTGTCAGTAAGTCTATTTTCATGTCGGTGGGCTTTGAAAAAAGTGAAAAGAAAAAAAATATCTGTCCGTCAACCTTAATTACTTCTAGTATGAGGGGCTTTAAGAAGTCGAGTATCCGAATAACGCGATGTCGGACAAGACCGGCACACAGATGTGCAGGAGATCAGATCATTATCCCTATTCCAGTGCCACGGGCACCAGAAAAAAGTGAGAGTAGATAGCTTGTAGTCTATTCGATCGGTACAGGGACCAGTGGAGAGATGTGAAGAAAGGAGAAGAAAAGGAAAACAGAAAACGAAGTCTGTTTTAGAGATTACTCTATGCTGTAATCTGTCTGACAGTATTTGAAGACCCCGGCTCAACAGACAAAACAGTAATCCATGCTTGAGAGGATACAGCGCACACAACTGTTTTTGCATCAATGGAGAGATAGTGACAGGTGAAAAACTGTTCCTATGCAATTCTAGTCGGCAAGTTAAAGCGTTTGAAATGTGACTTTTAGAGGAAAATGGTTGGTCAAGAATTACATCAATACTGCGTACAGAGTTAGAAAATGAAACAGAACTATTAACCAGGAATGGAATCAGGAAGAGAGGATGCTGAAGAATTTTTGGGAAAGGTGACTTGAGTTCTGGTTCAATCATAATAGTTATAGTTTATCGGAGTCGTCTAGACCTTTAAGTCAGCAATGCACTCCTGTGTCCGAGCATCAGTGCTACTGTTTCTGCATGGAGGCCGGTCCACTGGAGACTGAGTTTCACAGCATAAAACGACTACTGATGCCATCAGATACAGGAAACATGTACAGCACAAAAAAGACCTGGACTAAGGACAGACCCTGTGGCTCACCCATCACCATACTCAAGGAAGACGCATCATGGCATCTCACACATGCTTTCTTTGTCCGGCCTGTTAGATAAGATGAATCCTCATGCTGGTGGAGTGTCACGAATGCAAGAGAAGTTTAAGTTGGTCTAGGGACGGGAATGAGTCATAGTGTCTAATGACTTGCTGACATGTCGAATGAGCATGAACTGATATTTCACAATCATCAATTCCAATGAGGAGTAAGTCATTGACTATTCTGTGAAAAGCAGTTTTCAACCAGTCCACATTCACGCGATGAATGGTGAGAATCATGCAGGAGTTTTGTTGCTAAGGTGTGTTAAGAGCTTAGCAGTACAAATCTCTCTTTCATCAATTTTGAGAAATGACACTTTTGAGAAGAAAACGAGATCAATTTTTGAAACTGTTATGGTCAGAAGAAATTTTTAATGAGCGGGCATAAGACGCGGATTAGAAAAATTTAGTATACAATAAGTAGATTAACAAAGAAGAATTGATAACTTGGGTAATTACATGGCAGCAGAACATTCCAGTTATTCAGCAGGGAGGAACAGAGTCAGGTTCGCATGATTTCGGACACAGCTCAGGACACACTTCTTAATCAACTCATATTAGGCTCAAAAAGATTGCACAGAACTCGTGTTTCTGTAGCAGAAAAAAGATGGAAAAGAAGATCAAGAAGCAAGTGTCCCATTGTCCATTTTCATATTTTCCATTTTCAAACCAATCTTATTCACTATGGCTGCGTTTCTGGGACAGTTACACTTCAAGACATAAATGTGGGCAGTTCTTTTCCCGTCAACACTAGCAGTATCACGACAGAGTGACTTTAAATCCTTAGTTCATGTATTGTTGAGCAGTTGTCACTTCTGCGTCTCTACAACACTATCACCCTTTCCCCTCATGTTCCTCTCTCCTTAATATCCCCCCCCCCCCCAAACCGTCCTGCCCCTCCCTGTCCCACTCCCACCCGTAGTCCCGAACTCTGTCCTCCACCTCACTTTCCTATTCTCCAGTCCCTTCCCTGCATCTCTCTTCGCATGTTCTTATTTTCGCTCATGTCTGTACTGGTAAGGCGTCAGCGTGAAATGTCATGACCTTGATCAGCGCTGCTCGCTCGCGAATTACGCAAACTATGCCTGTACGCTTTTCGCTGACATGCTTATTCAAATAGATCTATTTCTATCTGATATTTTTCGTCTTGGTTCTTCTTCTTCTTCTTCTTCTTCTTCTTTTCCTATCTTATCTCTCTCTCTATCTCTCTCTCTCTCTCTCTCTCTCTCTTCCTCTCTCTCTCTCTCTCTTCTTTCTTTTTTTCGTTGTTTTTTGTTTGTTGTTTGTTTGAAACAACGTCGGGGGCTTTCGGGTTAAAAATTTAACCGTGCTTTCATCAACAAAGCATAAATGACTACGTGTGTTACGTTATTATTTTGACAGTAACCGACATTTCATGTCTTTCCGTCGTTCGGAGAGACACATTTGGAGTTTCCAATGAACGCCCTTTAACTTTTGATCATTTCGGAACTCGAAATTTTGCAATACGGGTCCTAGAGGTTGTTTGTTGTTTGTTTATTTGAGATAGGACTATAGTTTTATAAACAGAAGAAATGCTGTGTTATTTGCGCTTCACAATTGCGTAACTCACAATAATAATTACTTTTAGTATTAGACTCTCATAGCTTCATTTGGAAGTAATATCTGTACAAGATCAATCGTAGTTTTATTTATATCCTCATCCGTCTGGTGGAAATTGACATTAAATGTTCTTAACAAGATTGTCATCCGTATTTGTGACAATACTGGAATGTATATCAGTCTGTTTGTCCTTTGTCTGGGGCGGGTATCAAGCAATTAAACCTTCTGAGAGAAAAAAAAATTCATTGATGTTGATAATGTTGCTGGAAATTGTTATTCGCGATTATTCCTGTTTGAAATGTCCTGACATCTTGACAAAGAGAAGAGCAGTAAGGCATAACTTCATTTATTTTTCTGTCAAGTTTTGATTTGGGTGATATGCTAGTATTTCCTGGGAAAATGTTAAACGCTAAAGTTTACATGGACAGGGAACACGCACGCACACACACTCACACACACACACACCACCACACACGCGCGCGCGCGCGCGCGCGGCGCGCGCACACGCAAGACACGCCACGCACGCACGCACGCACACACACACACCACACACAACACACACGCACAGAGAGAGAGGAGAGGGAGGAGGATTGAGTTGAGAGTGAGAAGAGAGGAGAGAGAGAGAAAGAGAGAGAGAGAGGAAACCCCAAACTCGGTGTTTCAGTATGTTTTACATGTCAGTAAAAAAATTTAAAAAAAGGTGGCTCTGTGCAATGGTATGACATCTTTTTTTTCCCGGTAAAACGCCAGACTTCAGACAAAATTTTTTTCGGTCAGTGGAACTTCCCCCAGCATATTTGTGTCTGCATGTATTGCTCAACCTTGTCTTTTTCCCTTCTTTTCTGCTAATTAAAAAAGAATACCCCTTTTCAAGCCCACACCACGTCCATTTACCCACTACACCTCCCTCCTCACAGCCCCCCCCCCCTCCCTCCCCATCCCCGTCTCTTTCCTCCCGTTTTTTCCCCCCTTTCTTGGGGCTAACACACAAAAAAACAAGCATACACCAAAGGAAAAAAAGGAATGGGTTTTTTAGGCAGAGAAAAGTTTGTCGTTGTAAATTTTTAAATTGCGATTTTAGTGCTTTCTTAAAACAGCCGGGGGAAGATGGATCATGACAATCTCTTTGGGAACAGAATTTCAAAACCTGTGGTGTGCAAAATGAAAGGACATGATGACCTGACATTAGTTTTTACTCCATACACGGGAAGAATACGGTTTTTTGGAAAAACAAACAAACACACAAAAAAAAAGGAAAAAAAAAAGAAAAAGTAAAAAAAAAGATGAAGTTTTCCCCAAAAGGGGACCTGGCAAAACAAGATATCCAGCAAAATTGAGCCGGGAAAAGGGGGGCCCGGAAAGAAATATAACAGCAAATATGTTCCATTTGTCATCTATTCAAAGCTAGAATGGGAACCCAGTGGAGTTTTGTAAGAGGTATAGTAGTGATAACTGTTTGCCTCAAGCACAGTCTAAGTAAAGAAGGTTTTCAAATTTTAAATTTGCTTTGCACAGCGATAGCAAACGGAGGAATGATACTATAATTTGGGTTTATGATGAAAGAGCGACTTGTGGAACTGCCCCCCCCCCCAAGTCCCCATTTTCCCTGAATGCTGACAGGATTTTTTTAAAACTTAATATGTTTGGTCAAAAGGGCATGGTTTCAGATATGGGAATCAAAAAACGCCTGGTTAGAATGAGAATATGGGATGTCGATAATATTTACTGAAACGAAATATGTTGTGGGGGCATGGGAACTGGTGTCTGTTTTGTAAACTTTAGTCAATCCTGCTTTGTGTCGTAGCAGCTTTTACTTCCTAAGACCAGTTGGGTTGTGTTTAATGGGGTGTAATCCTGCATCCCTGTCCCTTGCAGCTTTTTACATCACTAAGACGTTGGGATGTGTTTAATGGCAGTGTTAAACGCATCGTGTGTAGCAGCTTTTACATCACTAAGACAGTTGGGATGTGTTTATGGCAGTGTTAAACCTGCATTTGTGTTCGTAGCAGCTTATACACCATTAGGACAGTTGGGTTTGGTTTTAATGGCTGTGTGGACCCGATCCGGTGGACACCCGATACTCTACGACGCGTTTATCGAAAAGAGACTGGCTAGAGGACAGAGAAAGGGATGAGGGAGGTAATAAAAAAAAAAAAAAAAAAAATTCACTGTACGTTTATGAAAAGAGCGGGCATAAGAAACTCAAGACTCGTGCGCGGCCAAACCCGCGGAAGAGGGCACGCGCGCACGCGCCCAACACACAAACACACACACACACACCCCACACCCCACACACCACAGAGAGAGAGAGAGAGAGAGATCACACAAACCAACACACACACACACACACAACACACACACACACACACAAAATACGATACAAAGCAACGGACGAAAAAACCTCAGCGATAATTGGGGTCCTCTTATTCTCTTTTTCCCCTCAGCAAATCATTGGGGAATGCCATCGTGGGGTGATAGGGTCGGGCATGGGGCCTAGCAATTTTGTTAAACGGTTTTCCATGGCATTACAGTAATTTAATGGGGTCGTGGGGTCATCGTTTATCCGCAGTCGAAAGATGAGTTTTTGGGCGTTATCTGAATAATTACATACACAAAAGAAAAGCCCTGTCATCGCTTTGCTTTCTTCCCGTTCTTACCCGGTCAGACATTGAAAAGTTCACTTACGGAAAAAGAAGGATTAAAAAAAAAAAGGAAAAAAAAAAGGAAAAAATATGGAAAATACAAAAAGGGGGGAAAAAATAGAGAGAGAGAGAGAGAGAGGCGGGGAAGAGAGAGTGAGAGGAGAGAGAGAGAGAGAACCAGGAAACAAATACGTAAAGCGGGAAAAGACTCACCGTCTGAACGCGTTCAATCATTAGACCCCACGTTGAATTTTAGGTTGTTGCGCAACACCACACACTTGGCGCATACCTCGAGTTTACAGGGTTTGCGCATGCGTCGCCAACGTTCGCAGATAAACAGCCTGCTTTAGACACGTTTGCATGCGATTGCTGCGCTCCGACGTTGAGCTGATCAGAATACAGCACAGCTGTCACTCTGGTATCTTGGGAAATTTCGTGAAGTGGAAGATCGACATCCGTTGACAGTGAGCCACTTTCATATTGAAAAGATAAGTGTCGCATCGTGAAGCTCACGAGCTTGCGCTTGCGTACGTTCTGGAGATTATTTCTGGACATAATTCTTGTTAGCGTCTGTGCTATTTCTGAACCGTCAGTATGCTGACTGCGCGTATTGTATAGTAACAAAAAATCATTATCATAATCAGTTTCACATGCATTCTTCAAGTAATGTTTTTTTTTTAACAGCCCGATCGACCACCGAATCACATTAGGACTGCGCGCGCGCGCGCGCGCGCACAACACACACACACACACACACACACACACACACAAAACACACACACACGTACACGCATGCACACACACGCACAAACAACATTGACACACACATGCACACTGTATACGCACGTACACACACACAACACACACACATCACACACACACACACACACACACAACACACACACACACACACATTGACACTCATCAAGCACGCATCACATAGTGAGAGACCTGCACAAACATAAGATTACACAATACACACATACTCATGACATGTACACACACAGATACGTAAACACACACACACACACACACACACACACACACACACACACACACACGCACGCACGCACGCACACACACACGCACGTAACAACACACACACACACACAAACACACCACACACACACACACACACACACACACACAGAGCTCTAAACTGTGGTATGATCATTTCAGAGAGAGAGAGAGAGAGAGAGAGAGAGAGAGAGTTGAATCAGTACCCCTTTAACTCTCGGTGACAAGAAGACAAGTCAAGAAGACAAGATACGTGTGTCGTTGTGTCAATACATTGTGTCGTTGTGTCATACGTTGTATCGTTGTTAGCACGAAGGTTGGCAAGAAGCGTGGGAACCTTCAGAAGCTGGAAAGAGATACTATAAAATAGGCATTCTGGCTCACCCACCCGCCAGCTCCAACCGGCTGAAGCCGGTTTTCGCTGTTGCTCCGCCGGCTTACCCAGAATGCCTATTTTATAGTTCTCTAATAGTAAACACTTTACAAACATACATAATGTGTAGGATTATCTGTTTTTAACACTAATTTAGAAAACTTTGAGACTTAAGTTTTGCTTAATCCTTCGTTTTTCTGATCGTTTCATAACATCATTTTCACGCATACATTCATCAAATGCGCTCTGTCTTTCCATATGAAATAAAACTACAGTCTTTACTGTTTCTCTAAAGTCTTTTAAAACTGAGTTATTATTTTTGACATAAAATCCACACACTTATCCAGCATGTCTTCCCTGAAAGCCAGTTTTGATTAAGTATTTCTTTTTCTAACTATGTCTCTTCTGCCGAACAGTCATCTATATAAATAGTGTCTGAGTTCCTTCAAACTGTCTATAAAGTGTTCTAAGCACTCGCTAAGTTTATTGCTAGGATCAATAAATAGATTTCATCATCCGTCCATATAAACCTTCTGTCGTGATATGCTTTGTTCACATTTGAGTGTTGGACAGAAAAAATACAATATGATCAAAATTATAACGATAAACTGTTTGTAATAGGTCGAGGACAAATATTGTTTTTCCACAACCAGTCTGTCCACAAATCAATGAACATTGAGGGGTTTTTATCATAAAGTTTAACATCGGCATTGACACCAAAAGTCGTTCTGCTCCATAGTTTTAATAACAGATATTTAATTTAACCCAGTTAGTGTTGTTATCTTACTATCCGTCAAGAATTTGATCAGTACAATAAATTCTTATAAGGTCTAAATGTGTCAGATTAATCCAACTCAGTTTTGTCAGATTGTTTCTATTAAGACTAAATTGTTTTGTTGCTTGTTGTTACGAACCTTAAAATTTTCACCATCGTGACGAACCACAATCAGTAACTTTAAGATTGTCAACGTCTAAGTTTTGCCAGCTATTAAGGATTCCTTCCATAAGGTTGTCACTGACACCACCACAGCTCCATTCCTCCCCACATTTTTAAGACAGAAATTTCAAGTATTATTGTGAACGTGTCTCCTAATAAACGTGCGTGGAAAGAACTGTACTTTTGTAGTAGCTTCCTTCAAAACTGATTCTCTTCTGTGGAGATGTACTGTTTGCTCCCAACTTCTTTATTTCGAGTCTCTTTCCGGGCTATTGTTCTCTGGCTTAAGACTTACATGTAAAGGGCCAGAGTTCATGCTTTTCTGAAACTTTTTGACGGTCGAAAAATGTAAATGGGCTTACGAATTCAAATTTTATGTCCCATTCTAAATATGGTTCTAAGTGCATATTGCTGTCAGTTTTTCGAACTATTTTATATTCATACTGACCGCATATTTGCTTCTACATTGCGTAGGTGTTCTAGTTTAGGAAACCTTTTGCTGTCGCTAACCTCTTTGACGTTTATAATAACCATCTTTAGTGTACTCAAAACCATACATAGTGCCTATCTCACCGTTCTGTTCAAAGTCCTCAACGTCTGCAAGGTCTTTTAATTCTAAAGTTACACACCTCTCAGGCGCTAATGTAACTCCTGATTCTTCTGGTCCACGTGACTATTTTTAAAACAACGTATTATTTTATTTCTAAACAATGTGCAGGTTATCACATTTCACGACCTTTCCTGTTTTATATCTGTGATCTTTATATTAAATGATCTGACCCTCCACAAGCTAATCTTTTAAACTGTAAATTAGGGAATTGTATAATTTCATAATCGCAATATGCAGCTTTCCCTGATGGAAGAGCTCTTAAACACAGTTGAGGGCCTTCCATCATATAAGTTTTCATCAGTGCTCAGCTCGTCCAAATGAACATAGAGTAATGAATGTAATGCAAGATCGAGCGGATATTCTCCCTCATAAGTAGTTTTGTCTGGTGTAACTCTAAAACCATGATTGTCAGTTGCAAAGCCTAACATTTTAGCTAGCTCTTACATCAAAAGGTAATGGTCTACTTCTTCTTCAGGTTTGAATGTCAACATTATTTTCAAATTTGCATGTTAAGTTTGAGGAGTAATGTCGAAGTTACCTCATTGCTTCTTTTAGCGAGCAAAACCGTAATAACCATCAGGTATGGTTAACTGGCTAACTAAGTTTCCTCTATTATCAACTTTTTTAATCTTATTATTCTCCTTGGATTTCTAGTTATATTAAACCATACGACTTTGTAAAAATTTCATGGAGTGCAACCTTTGGGTCCGCATTCATTAATCAATAGCATTACTCTAAAAAACGAAGGACTGTCTTGAGTTGTTATTGTTACAAACATTTTAAACAATTTAAAAATTGAGTGCATTCAAATATACTAATGCAAAATATTCTGTTGGGCCGCAACTACACTCTTAAAAAATTAACAACTGCACCCTTGACATTTCTGTGACTCAGTCTGACGCCTTTCAAGTAAAGGTTAGTTACTCCATTAAACAGATATCTTAACCCCCTATTAAATAAGACTACATCCCGAAGTGTGGTTCTAGTCATCCGATGCGTTTTATCAGAACCAGTTAAACTTTGCTTGTGTTTTGAGCATCAACTGGGTGTGGAGTGTCGTATGCTGATCATTTAAATCATCCTGATCCTTTGGTGAGGTCAGTGTATAGATTTCATTTTTTTATTACACCTTCTGACGTATTTTATCTGACTGCAAGCACCATTACCAAATGACCAAACGTTTAATCCATTCTGCAACAGAATAGATTACAAGGCTTTTGAAAGGATCTGTTAACGAATTTGTTATTGACCCAAAGACAGACTTTAGACAAAAGTTGGATCGCAATCATGTTTAGGCACCCTTTATTTTTTGGGGCGTGCACAGAAAGTTATAACTATGATTGGATCCTCCTTACACATCTTTCTCTTCAGGCACAACTGTTCACCTCGGGTCCATAGAGCAAGAGCATAAAACAGCATGGACAACATTTATTTTGGATACTTCTAATGGTCTAAAACTAGAGGGGAATAGACGAATAAACGACTCCATTCGTACTTATGTTTGGTGTTTGCTAGTTCACAAGCACAAGCAAGATCGACATAACTGATCCTTCTACTGGCTTTGATGCCAAAAACGTATTTAGCTAATTTAGAGGACGCCATTAATTCTGCAATTGATTTGCCTTCAAGTATTAAAAGGTACCAAAATGTTTTACAATTTGCAAGATCGAAAGTATCTTTTGCTGTCGGCATGGTTTATACATGCTACTTCTGACCTCAGGCTCCAGGTAGGAACAATAATAAAACTACAACAATGAAATCCTTGTTGCAGGAAATGAACAGAGGTTGGACAAAACGACATAAATTCTGAGCCAGTAATATTACAAACAATAAAAAAACACCCCCAAGATTAAGTCATCCAATCCCCAAGGCCCAAGCCCAAAGGCCATTGAAGACGCGGACTTTGTTCGTGATGACCATGAATATGAAAAGTCGGCACTTGTTATTGGATTAACTGCCCTAGGATTACTTGGTCTTTATCTTACTAAAGAGTAACCCAACTATTTAGACAACTAATGCCCATAAGTGCTCAGCCATAAAGCCAACTACTTTACTGCGGCAGACAAAAGCCAGCTAACGATCCCTCCTTATTATACCAGGCAAAGAAATCTATTGCTTACTGGCTAATTTTTTTAATAAACTTGCAATATGATCAAGTTGTTTTTTTACCACATGATTTATCAGGTGGAGGAGATGGTGGCGGAGGCACTAACCCTTGCCCACCCGCCGCCTGTAATAGCCAACACCAGTGTACTTATTGCAAATCCTAAGGCTGTTATAACGCTCGCTAATGTGACACCTTGCTCTCTAAACAGTGTTCTTATTCGTCTGCTAACGTTGTGTCTTCATATAAAATTCTTTGGATAGTTTCTCTTATTCTGCTCACTTGAGTTCGTAATGTTCTCGGTTATTAGACAACACTTCTAGTCTTTGCTGATCTCTCTTGTTCAAGATCTTTTAGTCTTTGTGTTATTTCTTTCTTTAACATCAGGCCTAAGTTGTGGTCATCAGCCTCAACTAGTTTTTCTTTTCTCTTTTATATGCTCATCTAGTTCACCCGTTTTGCCTAATTTGTTTGTTAATTCGCCTCTGATGCTTTTCAAAAACATGATCAAGGGCCGTTATTTCTCTCATAGGTAGAGGCGGGATCGTGCATAGTTTTTAATACTGTTTCTTCTGAAAAACTGGTTTCTGCTTGTATTATTTCGTTGCTGTTGGGCTTAAATCTTTTAGGGGTATGTTTTGAATTGGTTTTCTTTTGGGAGTTTCTGTAGTGTGTTTTGAAGTTTAGAAAATTTGCTTCCCAAACTTAATTTTGTTTATTTATGCAAGGCGATTTTGATCCCCGCACACTGAGTCTTTGTCTAATTGTACTCTTAGCTAAAAACTTTAATGGGTCTGGTTTAGTTGAAAAGCTGAACAAGTTGCCCTTGGTCGTTTCTCACAGCCAAATGGCCATCTTTTTATTAAAAAATCGGGGTTTCTATAAATTCGGGAGGGTTCTAGGCCAAAAACTTTTGTAAAATGCTTCAGCCCTTTCTTTTTGTTAATTCACGCTGCCTGAGCGCGATGGTTGTGTAAAAGGGGGGTCATTTCATCATGTCGTCTCCAGGATCAAAAAACATCAAAATCTTCTTCACCTTTTAAATTCCCTGCACATTTTTTTTAAAACAATTAACTTTTTATTTTGTTTTATAAAAAAATGTCATCAAGCATATGGCTCAATTCTTAAACCGCATGGGAAAGACTGAAAGACCCCTTTGGCTTTAAAGGGAAATAAAAGAATTTTATTGTTCCAAATAACCCATCTACTATTGATTCAGGAAATTTTCTTACTGTTAAATTTCCGACTAGGAGCAGTTGAAGTGATTGTTGCCCGGATCTGCACGGCTTACTTTCAAATAGAACTCGAATCGCAACAGACGAAATCAGGAACAGTAGTCCAGAATCTGGGACGGCAAAATGTTAGAAAATTTCTATAAAACTTGAGGGGCAAGAATTATTTTTTTTTACACAATGCAGACATTTTTAATCTATTGTGATCTATGGATACCCATAATGAAAGGGCCGATTTTTGCGTTTCAAGGAATCGAAAATAAAAGAAGCACTAAAACACGAATAGACGCCCAAGGGTGCTAAAGCGGTAACAAGCCCGAAGCTTTTTTAAATTTTTCTTATGGGAAAACGCTTTTCCATCCCCTTGGATTTTGAGTTATTAAGCGCGCATGCGCCCCCTACTTTCACAGGAGCATTAAAAGACAGATTGTCATATGAACTAACTTTTAATTTAATACAAAGTGTCATAAATTACAGACACTGATTCCAAGTACAGCATTTTCGAATCTCGTTAGAGTTTGACATTGTTAGCAACCCTAACTTAAACAAGGTGATTGGGGCAACAATATCAGTCAAAAAATTTGCAATATATTACGAAAGAGTGATTATCATTCAAAATATCCCAAAAGCAGGGCAGACCCCAATATGGAACTTTAGTTTTAGCGCCGCAGGGAAGATCCCTTAAAGGTATTTTTTTTGCTGTGTGAAAATGAAGGAACCATTTAAAAGACAAAGTGAAAATTTATTATCCTAAAATAAACGAAAATACAATGTTCAATTGAGGGTGTCCTAACAAGTCACGGTGCGGCTTAAACTATAATCATTTTGTTTAAATAAGGAAAAAAATTTTGGGGGCGGGGGTGTAGAAATCAACAGGAACTTGTGTCTAAAAATCTAACCTTCACAGTGTTGCTTGATTTATTTTTTTAAAACGGGAAAAACGGTTTATGGATTGACCTAAAGGGCAAAAAGGGGAAAAATCAGTTGCATGGGGTGGGAGAACAGTTAAAGCGTAATAAAAATTCAAATTGATAAAGAAAAGAGAGTGATAACCACTTAATGTACATTTGTTTTTTAAATTTTGATGCGCAGCTGATATTCAAGGGAAAAAGATTTTAAAGATATCC
>JAMYXO010003183.1:0-20952 GCA_033310375.1 Conus canariensis | reverse complement strand
TACAACGCACCCTGTCTCACCCCTGTTTTGGGAGATGTGTTGTCTATGTTACAGCGCACCCTGTCTCACCCCTGTTTTGGGAGATGTTTTGTCTGTGTTACAGCGCACCCTGTCTCACCCCTGTTTTGGGAGATGTGTTGTCTGTGCTACAGCGCACCCTGTCTCACCCCTGTTTTGGGAGATGTGTTGTCTGTGTTACAGCGCACCCTGTCTCACCCCTGTTTTGGGAGATGTGTTGTCTATGTTACAGCGCACCCTGTCTCACCCCTGTTTTGGGAGATGTTTTGTCTGTGTTACAGCGCACCCTGTCTCACCCCTGTTTTGGGAGATGTGTTGTCTGCGTTACAGAGCACCCTGTCTCACCCCTGGTTTGGGAGATGTGTTGTCTGCGTTACAGAGCACCCTGTTTTGGGAGATGTGTTGTTTGTGCTACAGCGCACCCTGTCTCACCCCTGTTTTGGGAGATGTTTTGTCTATGTTACAGCGCACCCTGTCTCACCCCTGTTTTGGGAGATGCTTTGTCTGTGCTACAGCGCACCCTGTCTCACCCCTGTTTTGGGAGATGTGTTGTCTGTGTTATAGCGCACCCTGTCTCACCCCTGTTTTGGGAGATGTTTTGTCTGTGTTACAACGCATCCTGTCTCACCCCTGTTTTGGGAGATGTGTTATCTGTGTTACAACGCACCCTGTCTCACCCCTGTTTTGGCGTTTTCTCACCCTCATTTTTTCCTTTCTTTCTCTCTGCGTACGCAGGCTCATACTGCTGCGGAGCACTCCCTGTATAGACAGGCAAGGGTTAATCCCATCTACCTAACAAAGGCAGTGGAGTTTTGTGTGTATGGCGGTGTTTTTTATCCTGCCATTAAGGCAGCCATACTCCGGGGAAGGTGCATGCTATGTGTAACGCGTCATCCATACCAATGGCCAAACTGGCCTTTTCTTCCGATAGTTGGTGATGGGATTTTACGTGTGTGCAAGATGTTATGCGTGCGTTCACACACGAAACCTCGGTTTACAGTCTCATTCGAAGGGCTGTACGGGACATGGAGTCAGAGCCAGTGTTAACTCTGACGGAAAATCCCCCTGTACCGAAACGACCCGGCGGATATTGGAACCCGCAACCCCAGGATCACCAAGATTACGAGTCTGGCGCTCTCCCACTGAGCTATCCTGGCCCCCTCAGCCTGATTGCACTGACTGATGGGCAAACTTGCTTTGACCATGCCCACCAGTGGCACCTGTCCCACGAAAACAGCAGAATCACTCTCGCTTAACATGCGTTCTAATAGATTACCTGCCTTGCAGATGTCCGAACATAATTTATTTTTGGACGGTTTCTCTGTCCAAAACTTACCTTTCCATTTTGACAGTCAAACTGTTGAGAAAAATCAACCTTCAATGTTAGAAATAGGTAGTCTCCCCTCCACCCTCTCCCTGATCCTCCCTAATCTCTCTGTCTAAAAAAAAACAAAAACGTACAATTGAGGTCCAGGTCAAAAGAGGCGGTGAACGACTGTCCGTTGGAGAAATGAGCAGTGCACGTGATCGTCTTCCCGTCATCCCAGGGCGGCTGAGGCCTTATGGTACAGCGCGCTCCTTCCGCCTGCAGGCACACGTCACTCCACTCGTACTGCGTCACTTCCCACCTGTTGCTCACGTGGCAGACAAGGTGAAGGTCACGAGTCCCGTCCGTGTCAAAGGGCGAGGGAGCTTTTATGGTGACTCCTGGGAGTTTGGGGACACACACACACACACACACACACACACACACACACACACACACACACACACACACACGCACGCACTCAAGGACACACACACACACACACACACACACACACACACACACACACACACACACACACACACACACACACAAAGTAACTTTGTTGCTTTCAATACCAGTTTAATACTGTTATAGCCCAGCCAGTTATAGAGCGGGGTAGAGGGTGGAGGAAGGAGAGAGGTGAAGCCAAATCAGCACTGTCATATTATTGAAAACAATTTCATGTCTGTTTAAAAAAAAAATGATTTCAAACACTTCCCAAACACCTTAACAGTGCATGCACTTCTTGAATCAAAGGGAAAAAAAAGATAATTGATCTCTCTTAGAAACTGAACAATCACATCTCGTGGAACATTGGTTGATGACATCATCGTGGCGACTGCTGTTCATTGTTTGTTGAAGGTGGTGTCAACCCCAACACTCTTCTGGTGCGCCAGTTTGAAACTAGTGGGACGATAGGCGTGGTTTGAATTCTTTTTGTTGATTTCTTTCTTCCTCAGCTAAAGCTCCCAGATTGACCTTTGATTAGATTTGTGTATATGCGGCCATCTTTGATCCCACTGTCACAGTAAGCATATTCCGTCTTCTGGGATACCACATACACACGCAAGCGCGCACACACGCGTGCGCACACAAACACACACAAGCGAGCACACACGCGTGCGCGCGCGCATGCGCGCGCCACACACACACACACACACACACACACACACACACGCGCGCGCACACACACTCATGCATACGCATACACACGCACATCATGCACACATACACATGCGCTCGCATACACACATGGGCCCGTGCCCACACATCCGTACACATATGTGCACAATCACTACACACACATACAATTATGAAAATGGCACAACCAATGTTAGGTAGGTACTCAAGGTCTGACCAGCGCGTTGGGCTAATGCGTAGGTCAGATATCTGCTAAGTCGTAGCCACGAGACCCTCTTCTTCATTCTTAGTCCTTTTCTTCTTCATTCTCTCATCTTAGTCATTAATTCATTTATCCATCAGCTTTAAATCATGCCCAGTGTGGTCTCAAAACTTAGTGGATGCGGTGTATCGTATATGGACTAGTCCGCAGCACTCACACAGTCTTGATGAAACTGAAACTAACACTGGGACAATGAGTAAGAACGACACCATTTTGCTGGGGTTTGATCGATGTGAGACATGAACATTTGACAGCAGACTCCATGAAAACCGTGTTCAGAGATGTCCCGCCTAATGTGATCTTTGAATTTCTGAGCGTAATGAATATCTTTCATCTGATCTAAGATTTTACAGGGGAAAGATCTTTAATGAAGGTTCCGGTGTGTTTTCAGAAGGTGCATTTTAAAGGTTTGTGTAAATACATTTTTTTTTTTTTTTTTTTTTTTTTGGGGGGGGATGACTTGTGAGTTGAGTGTTATAGCCCTTTGCGGTCCACTGGGCTGCAAGCAATACTACTATTACTATTTGTATTCTTGTGTCATTCTCCCAACAGTAACACAATGGGCTAGTCTTCTCCGAAAGCGAAACATGAGGACAGGACTAGAGTCTTCACATGAGGACAGGACTACAGTCTTCACATTAGAACAAAACGTTTACCGAGAGCTTTGCCACAGACAGTCTCACATGAGGAGAGGACAAGAGTCTTCACATGAGGACAGGACAAGAGTCTTCACATGAGGAGAGGACAAGAGTCTTCACATGAGGACAGGACTACAGTCTTCACATGAGGACAGAACTACAGTCTTCACATGAGGACAGGACTACAGTCTTCACATGAGGACAGAACTACAGTCTTCACATTAGAAAAAAACATTTACCGAGAGCTTTGCCACAGACTGTCTTACATGAGGAGAGGACAAGAGTCTTCACATGAGGAGAGGACTAGTCTTCACATTAGAACAAAACATTTACCGAGAGCTTTGCCACAGACTGTCTTACATGAGGAGAGTACAAGAGTCTTCACATGAGGACAGGACAAGAGTCTTCACATGAGGAGAGTACAAGAGTCTTCACATGAGGAGAGGACAAGAGTCTTCACATGAGGAGAGGACAAGAGTCTTCACATGAGGACAGGACAAGAGTCTTCACATGAGGACAGGACAAGAGTCTTCACATGAGGAGAGTACAAGAGTCTTCACATGAGGAGAGTACAAGAGTCTTCACATGAGGACAGGACTACAGTCTTCATATGAGGACAGGACTACAGTCTTCACATGAGGAGAGGACTAGTCTTCACATTAGAACAAAACATTTACCGAGAGCTTTGCCACAGACATGTTGGGTGTGGAGTGGTGGTACGGTGGATGTGGAGTGGTGGTATTTTGGGTGTGGAGTTGTGGTATGTTGGGTGGAGTGGTGGTATGTTGGATGTGGAGTGGTGGTATGTTGGGTGGACTGGAGGTATGATGGGTGGAGTGGTGGTATGCTGGGTGGGGTGGTGGTATGCTGGGTGGAGTGGTGGTATGCTGGGTGGAGTGGTGGAATGTTGGGTGGAGTGGTGGTATGCTGGGTGGAGTGGTGGAATGTTCGGTGGAGTGGGGGGTATGTTGGGTGGAGTGGTGGTATGTTGGTTGGAGTGGTGGTATGTTGGGTGGGGTGGTGGTATGCTGGGTGGAGTGGTGGAATGTTGGGTGGAGTGGTGGTATGTTGGGTGTGGAGTGGTGTTATGTTGGGTGGTGGTTGGTATGTTGGTTGGAGTGGTGGTATGTTGGGTGGAGGGTGGTATGTTGGATGTGGAGTGGTGGTATGTTGGGTGTGGAATGGTGGTATGGTTGGGTGGAGTGGTAGTATGGTTGGATGGATTGGTGGTATGGTTGGGTGGAGTGGTGGTATGTTGGGTGTGGAGTGGTGGTATGTTGGGTGTGGAATGGTGGTATGGTCGGGTGGAGTGGTGGTATGGTTGGGTGGAGTGGTGGTATGTTGGGTGTGGCGTGGTGGTATGTTGGGTGTGGAATGGTCGTATGTCGGTGGTATGTTGGGTGGAGTAGTGGTATGTTGGATGTAGAGTGGTGGTATGTTGGGTGGAGTGGTGGTATGTTGGGTGGATTGGTGGTATGTTGGGTGTGGAGTGGTGGTATTTTGGGTGGAATGGTGGTATGTTGGGTGGAGTGATGGTATATTGGGTTGAGTGGTAGTATGTTGGGTGGACTGGTGGTATGTTGGGTGGAGTGGTGGTATGTTGGATGTAGAGTGGCGGTATGTTGGGTGGAGTGGTGGTATGTTGGGTGGATTGGTGGTATGTTGGGTGTGGAGTGGTGGTATGTTGGGTGTGGAGTGGTGGTATGTTAGGTGGAGTGGTGGTATGTTGGGTTGATTGGTGGTATGTTGGGTGGAGTGGTGGTATGTTGGGTAGAGTGGTGGTATGTTAGGTGGAGTGGTGGTATGTTGGGTTGAGTGGTGGTATGTTGGGTGGGGTGGTGGTATGTTGGGTTGAGTGGTGGTATGTTAGGTGGAGTGGTGGTATGCTGGGTTGAGTGGTGGTATGTTGGGTGGGGTAGTGGTATGTTGGGTTGAGTGGTGGTATGTTAGGTGGAGTGGTGGTATGCTGGGTTGAGTGGTGGTATGTTGGCTTGAGTGGTGGTATGTTAGGTGGAGTGGTGGTATGTTGGGTTGAGTGGTGGTATGTTGGATGGGGTGGTGGTATGTTGGGTTGGGTGGTGGTATGTTAGGTGGAGTGGTGGTATGTTAGGTGGAGTGGTGGTATGTTGGGTTGAGTGGTGGTATGTTGGGTGGGTGGTGGTATGTTGGGTGGAGTGGTGGTATGTTGGTTGGAGTGGTGGTATGTTGGGTTGAGTGGTGATGTGTTGGGTGGAGTGGTGGTATGTTCGGTGGAGTGTTGGTATGTTGGGTGTGGAGTGGTGGTATGTTGGGGGTGGAGTGGTGGTATGTTGGGTGGAGTGGTGGTATGATGGGTGGAGTGGTGGTATGCTGGGTGGGGTGGTGGTATGCTGGGTGGAGTGGTGGTATGCTGGGTGGAGTGGTGGAATGTTGGATGTGGAGTGGTGGTATGTTGGGTGGAGTGGTGGAATGTTGGGTGGAGTGGTGGTATGTTGGGTGGAGTGGTGGTATGTTGGTTGGGGTGGTGGTATGTTGGGTGGGGTGGTGGTATGTTGGTTGGAGTGGTGGTATATTGGGTGGGGTGGTGGTATGTTGGGTGGGGTGGTGGAATGTTGGTTGGAGTGGTGGTATGTTGGTTGGAGTGGTGGTATGTTGGGTGGGGTGGTGGTATGCTGGGTGGAGTTGTGGAATGTTGGGTGGAGTGGTGGTATGTTGGGTGTGGAGTGGTGTTATGTTGGGTGGAGTGTTGGTATGTTGGTTGTATGTTGGGTGGAGAGTGGTATGTTGGATGTGGAGTGGTGGTATGTTGGGTGTGGAATGGTGGTATGGTTGGGTGGAGTGGTGGTATGGTTGGATGGATTGATGGTATGGTTGGGTGGAGTGGTGGTATGTTGGGTGTGGAGTGGTGGTATGTTGGGTGTGGAATGGTGATATGGTCGGGTGGAGTGGCGGTATGGTTGGGTGGCGTGGTGGTATGTTGGGTGGGGCGTGGTGGTATGTTGTGTGTGGAATGGTCGTATGTCGGGTGTAGAGTGATGGTATGTTGGGAGGAGTGGTGGTATGATAGGTGGAGTGGTCGTATGTTGGGTATGGAGTGGTGGTATGTTGGGTGTGGAGTGGTGGAATGTTGGGTGTGGAGTGGCGGTATGTTGGGTGTGGAGTGGTGGTATGTTGGGTGTGGAGTGGTGGTATGTTGGGTGTGGAGTGGTGCAATGTTGGGTGTGGAGTGGCGGTATGCTGGGTGTGGAGTGGTGGTATGTTGGGTGTGGAGTGGTGGTATGTTGGGTGTGGAGTGGTGGTATGTTGGGTGTGGAGTGGTGGTATGATAGGTGTGGAGTGGTGGTATGTTGGGTGTGGAGTGGTGGTATGTTGGGTGTGGAGTGGTGGTATGTTGGGTGTGGAGTGGTGGTATGTTGGGTGTGGAGTGGTGGTATGTTGGGTGGAGTGGTGGAATGTTGGGTGTGGAGTGGTGGTATGTTGGGTGTGGAGTGGTGGAATGTTGGGTGTGGAGTGTTGGTACGTTGGGTGTGGAGTGGTGGTATGTTGGGTGGAATGGTGGTATGTTGGGTGTGGAGTGGTGGTATGTTGGGTGGATGGGTGGTATTTTGGGTGTGGAGTGGTGGAATGTTGGGTGTGGAGTGGTGGAATGTTGGGTGTGGAGTGGTGGTATGTTGGGTGTGGAGTGGTGGTATGATAGGTGTGGAGTGGTGGTATGTTGGGTGTGGAGTGGTGGTATGATAGGTGAGAAGTGATGGTATGTTGGGTGTGGAGTGGTGGAATGTTGGGTGTGGAGTGGTGGAATGTTGGGTGTGGAGTGGTGGTATGTTGGGTGTGGAGTGGTGGTATGATAGGTGTGGAGTGGTGGTATGTTGGGTGTAGAGAGAATGTCAATATGTAGGTTCTAACCCTCCCATCTTACTCTGCACGAAAACCCCCCTTTTCACAAACAAATCTCGTCCATCTCATGCTACTTTTTGCCAAAATTGACACCTTTTTTACAATCAAAATTAACATGCAGAAACCTCCAAAATTGACGTAATCGTTATTTTATAATGGAGGGCTTACGTGCAAAACATAAAATGGGTGATTTAGAACCTACATATTGACATTCTCTCCTAGCTAAGCAAAGCACCTCAATCAACTCGGTCAAATGATCACACAGGGTCGCTTGACCCAGTTTACTGCACCACTTTGTAGGTCAAGTGATCACATAGGGTCGTTTGACCTAGTTTACTGCAGCACTTTGTAGGTCAAGTGATCACATAGGGTCGTTTGACCTAGTTTACTGCTGAGCTTTGTAGGTCAAGTGATCACATAGGGTCGTTTGACCTAGTTTACTGCACCACTTTGTAGGTCAAGTGATCACATAGGGTCGTTTGACCTAGTTTACTGCTGAGCTTTGTAGGTCAAGTGATCACATAGGGTCGTTTGACCTAGGCCAAGTGATCACACAGGGTCGTTTGACCTAGTTTACTGCTGAGCTTTGTAGGTCAAGCGATCACACAGGGCTGTTTGACCCAGTTTACTACCAACAGAATCACTATTTACCCTTTCTCTCTTCTGATTCTTGCGCAAACAAGAAGAATGGCTTGCTTAATTTTTTTAATTGGTGTTTATAATCTGGTTTTAAAAAATGAAGCCCGGAGTAGTTGCAGAGCTTATTGATATATTTAGAGATTGGGAGTTGCACGAAAGGAGCTGGGGGGTTGATAGAGAAGAGTTTGAAGAATTAATTACGGAGCTTTTTGAGCGCGTAGATATGCGAGAAAGCGTAAGGAACGCCATCAGTAAACTACCGCATTCTTGGCTCCATCCAGTTATAAAGTTGTTTGTCATTTTAATTGATCAAATAGCTCCTGAAGATTTTAATCTGACTGCTTCTACTGACCCTGAAGGAGTAACTGTTACCTTTAAACCTGGACAGTTTTTAAGATTAGTAAAAGACTATGAATAATAAATAACAGCTGAATTTACAATTTTTTTTTATTGCTTTTAAAAATGGATTGCGACGAGCTATTAAAGTGTGAGGAGGCAGCAGACCTCTGTCATAAAGAAAGATTATACTCGCTGGCTGCGTGTGGGAAAACCAGGCAGTATTTAGGCGTTGAACTAAGTATTGAACAGATTCAGCAATTGTCTACATCAGACGTTGAGAAGTATTACGCTAGGTACGAAGCACAGCTAGGATCAAAAATGGTTAGATCGGTGGGACAGACAATGATTAGTTTATATGCTAAGTTAGTAGGCAAGATAGCGCCGATTGATTCAGAAGAAGATTTAAAATATGACAACACAAGATCCGGTTTTAACCAAGTCCCTAGAATCTCTTGCATGTGACATGTATTATAGATTTGGGACGTTGCTATGTCCATTCATCATGGGATTAATTACTTTCAATCATATTAATTTTAATCATATTAATTTTAATCAGACTAAAAAAAATGAGCGAGCAGGAGAAGACTCCACAGGCGAGTGTCCCACAAGTGAATTCCCCACAAGTGAATTTACAGGCGAGCGTCCCACAAGTGAATCCACAGGTGAGTGTCCCACAACTGAGTGTCCCGCAGGTGAGTAGTGTTACTAAAGCTAAAAGTGCTGGGCGTGTTGAGGCCGGTCGTAAACTAGCTGAATGGAACAGACTGCAAAAAGCAAACCAAGCAGCAAAACAAAAATTATTAGATAGTAATACAACAACAGCACCAGCACCAGCACCGCCGCCAACAACAACACAATCAAACTATAAGATGTATTATTATGTACTGGGAGGTATTGTTGTTGGTGGGGGGCTTTTAGCATACAAGCGCCTAAAGCCGTACTTAGCAACAAAGTCACAAATCCCCACAAAAACAGTAAAAGAACCAGCTTCTGCAAAAAAGTACAACCTCCTGCTGTAGACCCATTTTTAATAAATTAGTTTTTTTAAATGTGTTGTTAAGTACTGGCTAAGTACAAGCTAAGTACTGGTTAAGTCAGTTATAACAAGTTAAGTGCAAGTTAAGTGCAAGTTAAGTGCAGGTCATGTTAAGTACTAGTTAAGATCTTAAGTTAAGTACTAGTTAAGATCTTAAGTTAAGTACTAGTTAAGATCTTAAGTTAAGTCGGACAAGTCAGTTCTCCGGGGGCCTATTGCGTATGAAAACTCAGGATTAACGTAAGTTCGCTTGTTATTGTTAGAAACTAGTGACTTCTTATTAACAGCAGTTGTGTTTACTTGATGAAGAGTAGAGCGCAGATTAACATTTGTGTGATAAAATACTTCGCGTTCAAAGAGAGCCTGCTTGTAGTTGTTGTGACTTATTTCTTTTTTTACAACTTCTTTATCTATGCCCTTAGCTTTCTTTGTTACAGAAGTCTGGGTAGCAACGCTATACATCTTCGACCGCAGGCCAACATATTCTTGTATAACCGTCCCATTAAATTCATCCTTCATCTTTCCAATCACTTTCTTGTTCACGGTTGAGTGTAAAGGCGAATCTTTTGGGTAGTCGCATGTGTCGTACCACCCATCAGCTCCTTTGGCTACCTCTATTTCCATGTCTTTGTAAAAGTCTTCAGTTGGGATGTCTAAAATAAAACTATCGGTGTCTGTGTAAAGGACATTTGATTCTGGGTACAGCGGCTTAAAGTAGTCGTATAGAAATTCAAGCATTAATAACTTTGACAGCTCTAGCACGGCAAACCCGATAAACACCGGCTTGTCCGACTTCACACTCAGTTTCTTCATCATAATGCCAACCAGGCTGTCGCTAAATATTCTAAAGTCTTGATAGTTAGGTTTAGAGGCTAGCTTAATTGCTTGTTTTTTGTTTGTAACTAATCTTACATCTTTACGATTGTGTACGTTCTCCATGGTTTTGCCAAAACAACTGTTGTTCATCAACTTAAAAAAGTCTTTTTCTGAGGCATCAGTGGCCTTAGTTCTA
Organism: Conus canariensis; assembly: GCA_033310375.1. Classification (NCBI taxonomy): domain Eukaryota; kingdom Metazoa; phylum Mollusca; class Gastropoda; order Neogastropoda; family Conidae; genus Conus; species Conus canariensis. The sequence goes on along the minus strand of JAMYXO010003183.1, from coordinate 10,683 downwards.
AGATCGGTGTTCTTCATGATGTATGGCCTCATGAAAGGCCCTTGGTCATAGGTAATTATTCTGTGAACGGCGGTAAGTTTCAACCCGTGCCTTAAGTAAAATTGTAACAGCCTGTAATGACAGACATATTTAGTTTTGTTAAAGAGGTTAGGCACGAGCTTGGGCGGTTCGGTGGGACTCATCTTTAATCTTTCTGCCGCTAGGGGGAAATCGTTATGGAGGTCGTGCAACTCTGTAGGATAATCTAAGTCTACTTCTAAGATTAGTCCTATTGGATTATCGGGCGTAAGCTGTGATAGTATGCCCAACACGGCAGTAACCTCATGGGGTCCGTTTATCATTTTAAAGTTTCTTAATGGCAGTGCCTGGCTCATGGCCCACCCATACAGATTGTTGGCGTCTAAATACATTAGATAGTTGGATGGTTTAGTTGGATCATAATCGTCTAAGTACTTGTTGTTGGCTCTGCGGTAAGGATGACAGGCCATGCTAATGCCTCCTCTCAGCCCGCCCTCAATCATCTGGAGTGTATCTAGATCAGATATTAAGTCAATCTCGGCGTTTGTAGACTTTAAGAATGCATCCCAAGACAACCCCGGGGCAGAGATGTACTGTGATGAATCCAGGCCGTAATGTTTCATGCAAGTGGATCTGTAATTCTGAAAGACGTCAGCTAATAAAACACACGTCGGCCAATAAATATTGATCGTGATAATCGCCCATCGTTTTGCAGTGTAATTCTGTCCAGGCTTTCTGCGCGTATTCATAGTCGGCGTCAGATATGCCTCCACCTCTAAGACGGCTGTAAAAGTCTTCCTTTGCTGGCAGCGCTTGCTCATCAAACTTGTCCCACGAGTCCATGTATTCATAAGGGTAAACGCCTTTACGGACTAAAGATGGGTCAAAATATTTTTTAGTGATTGGACAGTCTTGCAGAGATCCCGCCAATTTATCTAAACTCCCCATCAGATGCTGGGCAGAGTCATAAAAGGATAAACAGTCAATAGTAAAGGACATGTACTTTTCTGATGATTGCGCAATACAGCTAACCCTCTTACATTCAGAAGTCACTGCTTGCATGATAAAGTGAGAATCGTAGCCCCGTAAGTTATGAAAGAAGATTGGCAGTTTCCATGTTTTGGGATCAACCTTAAGTTGAAGATTACAGCTATTATGCGCTGCCCCTCTGAATTTTCCAGTAATGTGATCATGGTCCCTTACAGCATCGCCTGATAATTCTCTGTTGCATATCCAGCAGTGGGTGGCTGATTCGTAGCGCCTTTGGTCTTCGAGGGTCATCTTAATGCCTGAAAGGTTCAGCCGATTGGAAAATTGATTGCGAAGATGTTTCATCTGCTTCAAAAATCGATTAGCTGCGTCGGGACCTCTGTAAATCTCCGGCTGTGTATGTCCGCCATCTGACCTAACAACGACAAAAGCATAAGAACATATCTGATGGCGGGACAATAAGGTTGTTTTTTGTTGTGTCCGTTCTTGAGGGCCATAGTACTGCGGCAAGATTGCTTCAAAGTCGGCATAGACTACGTATGGGCTCATTTGCATTTTTCGTACATTCTTAAAACTAACTTTAGACCCGGGCGGGGGCGCAATAATTTCGGTTTTACAGTCTTCAAAACTTTTACAATGTTTCTTATGTTTGTCAGCTGCCTGTATAGATGGAATTCTAACCAAACACCTTCTACAAAGCCCCTGTTTAGCAGGATCCTTTGTGGTATACGCCAGAAGTCTGCTCATTGTTCTAATTAATACATAATGGCTCTTGGAACCGTCTGCAAACAGAATCAAGTCGACATGATTCTCAAGTGATTCGCCTAAAGGGGGAGCTTCGGGAGAGACCCTTAGAGGGACTAGATTGTCTACTGAATTCCATGTGTATACGCTTACAGTTATAGGCTTGTTTTGCTCTTCAAACTGAGATATACTTTCTATGCTTACTGGAAAGGTTATGTTATTTAAGTTCAGCTCATTTATATACTGCCTATAATTAGAAACTCTGTCTGGGTGCTTTTTAACAGGGTGTAAGTGCGCCAAAACACATCACATGAAACATAAGTTGTCTGAATTATGTATATTTAAGACTGCTCGTTTAAGAACTAACTCTCTCGGGAGAGGGATGTAAGAATTGCCGACTATATGATAGTATTTGGTTTGTCTTAATTTGATTTCGAGGACTGTTCCTTTAGACCAACCGGAGCCGCGCAGTTTCGCTTCTTCAATCGCATGGTTAAACTGTGTAAGCATGTAATCAACCCAGCCAGGTGTAAAGTTGCGATAGCTGATTACTTTTTTCTGTCTAGTTGAAACCCAGACTTGCATACTACTATCATCAGGGGTTATATATTCAATCTTAATGGCCAACAACACTTTTACTTGCGGGTTAATTTGAAGAGACTCTGGATTTTAGAAATAGCATGTGTTACGCTTTCGCGAATGTTTATAGGGTTAATAATGTCCATGTCTAATTCAATGAACATATCGCTTAATTGTTCATTGCCGTCAAATATCTCCTCCCACGTATATAGTTTTTCAACCTCGGATTTACTTGTGGGGTTCATTTTTAACCCACAATATTTACGTAAATAAAAAAAAATAAATGTAAGTAAAAGTAAGTAAACGCGCTTTTATTCTTCACCCAAGCGTTGCAATACTTCAAGACACCCTAATCTTACAAGAACGCCTGCCAATACTTTAGCTTTTTCTGAATCACTACAGTCAATGTTTAACTCTTTGATTGCTTCGTCAAATAGTTCACTATGATTTTTTATTAAATTGTTTACATCATTCTCAAACCCAGATTTACTAAAATCAATGTTTAACACTTTCATCGTTTCGTCAAATAGTTCATTACAATTTTCTACTAAAATCATTAGATCAGGTTCGCTGTGTTTGGCCGTCATTTTTAAATCTAAAAATTAAATAAATAAAAAAATAAAACCATGAGTATAACGCTGGTTAATTATGCAGTGCCTATTGTTGGTGTTATAGTTTATTCAACCCTAGCAAAATGTTTGTTAAGAATAAAACCGCCCAACATAGGAAAGATAGAAGATTCGCCGAAACTAGTTACAACCTTATTTTTAGCTCTGGCAACAAAAGATTATCTGATTAAAAAGCACATAGACAGTCTTTCATATTATGATTATTTTAATTATTTTTTTAGTTAATAAAAAACATGAGCGAAAAAAAGATTATTAATACGATTTACCACTCTGCTGTAATCGGCGGCCTTAGTATAGGATATAGCATGTTAGCAAAAAACATGTTTAAAATGAGGCCAGCTGATCTAGGAAGGTTAGACATTGAGGATGTTGTTAAGGTTATAGCTGTAATAACGGCGGGGATTGCCTCAAAAGACTTTCTTGTTACACAGGGGATTATCCCAGAAAACATCAATGCATAGAAAGATTAATGCATTTAGGCAGATTGATTTATAAAAAAAAAAATTCATTCTAAAAAATATTGATTTATAAAAAAAGATTCATTCATTTATAAAAAAGATGTCTGGAATAGTTCTGATGGTGGGCGGGGCTATTGTTAATGCATTGGCTTTCTCCGGCAGTAATTATATGTTTAGTAAATTGCGGTCTGATGAAGAGAGAGAACGCCATAACAAGGCAATGGAAGATTTAGCTAAGGCAAGAGACGCTTACGAGAAAAGGAGAATTGCTCACTTAGACTTTATTAATAAAAAGTTAAGAGAACAGGGACATGCGGAGCACACATTTACAGACGTTGATGATGCAATGAATGAATATTACTTAGTGACAGGAAAGAAGTTTCTAACATCGTCACCGCCAGAACTGTCTGACTTTTATGAACCATCTGAGGATCAGAAAATGGTAGAAATAGGCTTTATTATAGGTGCCATGGGAGCAATCTTTCTTCTTGCATATTCAATCTAAAAACATAGTTAAAATGTATTAAAAAACAGTCCCTTCTTATGGACGATACGAAGTACAAAATATATTATTCTCCTGGAGGGTATTGGAAAGGAAAGGCTGCTATTGATAAACTGAGTAAAGCTGCTAGGGTGTCTGAATCAGAAGCAAAAGACTGGCTTTCAAAACAAGCGATCTGGCAAATATATCTGCCTGCCCCAAAAAGAATAATAAGACCTCGATTTGTTAACTCAGTTCCTAATGACACCCACCAGATGGACTTGTTGTACCTTCCACATGACAAAGTTAGAAGAAAAAGGTTTAAGTATGCTCTTACAGTTGTTGACATGGCTTCAAGGTATAAAGACGCTGAGCCTTTAACGGATAAAAGCTCAACTGCTGTGGCTGTGGCTTTACAACAAATATACATGCGAGGTCCATTAAAGTATCCTAGGCTGATTCAGGTTGATGATGGGAAAGAGTTTAAAGGGGCTGTAAACCAGCTGTTTTTAAGACATCGGGTTACAGTTAAGAGAGGAATTCCAGGCAAACCATCACTCCCAGGCTCTAGTAGAAAACTTTAATAAGAATCTGGCTGAGCGTTCTGTTTATCTATCAATATCATAGAGCCCTTTATGGACAAAACACGCAACACAGAATGGGTTAGGAGATTGCCAGCAGTCTTAACGCGCCATGAACAATGAAGAATTTAAAGCAACGGGTCTTAAGCCAGTGAACGTGATCAAATTAAAAAAATTAGCATTACTGAAGACATCCAAGTAATCAAAAACTCTTGCCGTTCGGACTAAAAGTAGATACTTGTATGCGCCTGGAGAGGCAGAGGGTGATGTTAGAATTAGAGCCAACAGACCCTATATGGAGCGTAGATGTATATGAAGTTGAAAGAATTATGAAAAAAAACCCCTCCCGAAATATTATTATAGAGATTACTATTCTTCTGCGTCTAAAAAGCCTGCCCCTAAAGATCGTTGTTCGCAAAGAGTTGCAAGTTGTCCCACCAAAAACGGTGCCGATTAGTTAAAAAAAAAAAAATAGTATTTATTTTTTTTTTGTTTAAACTTATGATTTATTTATTTTTTTTGTTTAAACTTATGATTTTTTTATTTATTTTAGTTCAAAATTCTTATTTTTAGTCTATTTTTGGGTTTAATGATTGTTTGCTTGCTTTTCAATGTTCTGTTTGATTGTCTCAGTGTCTACCTGTTGCGAAGTAAAAGTCTTTCTCCACTCCTTTAAAGATTCAGTTTTTTGTCGCCTGTAATCCCACCATCAGCCTAAGATGCGCCAATTCTTCATGCTGTAATGTTTTCATACCTGCAATGCTTTGCTTTATTCTCAGTCTTAATGAACAAAGTTTTGCTGATGCTAGGGCTACTATGGCAGTGTGCTTTTGTAGTTTAGGCGTTAATTTTTTTAAAACAGCACTCACAATCATAGTCATAGCACTAAACCCAAACCAAGGCTCCCTAATTGCTAAAGAGGCTGGCGCTCCGGCCCAGTAGCTAAAAGAGCAACGCTAGACCCAGTACTTACGCTCGCTACGGCTGATGAGCCGGTGATTATATAAGAAAGAGTATTTAAAACTTTAGCATATTTCTTTCTAGTAACCCTTTTACTTATTCAAGTCACTTTCTAATTTCTTCTTGAAGTTCAGTTATTTGCTCTAACCTAAACTTTTGAGCCCTGATCATCCATTTTTTAATTAAGATTAATTTTTTAATTAAGTTAATCTTGTACATATTTTCTTTTTTAACCCTTCTGGCAGCACTTCATCAACAGAGAAAAAACGCAATAAAATCAACATACTTAATAAAAATAAAATCAATGCACTGTTATTTAGCATTTTTCAACCATCACAGTGACTTTGTCAGAAGATACAGAAGTGTTTATTTCATCCCCGTTTTTAGTAATAGCAATAACAAGCCTGAGAGGCCCGTCCAAGTTTTCAGACTTTATTTGTACACCTCTGATTAACGTATGCTCTGGCAAACTAGGATCAACTCCCTGGAGTGATAAATAAGCGAAAAAGCATTGTCATTTTTCTAGGCAGTGATTTTTGTTTTGGGTTAAACTCTAAGCCGACGGTGTCACCCCCCACTTCAGCTAAGGACTCTTTCTCCGCAGCATATATACAGAGCCCTGCCTGGTTATTTCAATTCAGCTTTTTCTGTTGTGTTCCTGGACTAGTGCTAGCAAGAAGGCGTCCTTCATTCAAAGCTTTTCTATAAATTGTATTTCTTATCAAAGTATACTATGGGGCTTCGTATGTTCAAACTTTAAATCCCAGTTAATGTCAGGAAGCAACGCCCAAGCATTCTCTCGTTTATGAAGTTTGTATTCGTGTTTTGCCAAAATCGTTTTTCCCTTAGATTTCTTATCTCTTCCAGGGTAGGATATTGCAGTCGTTTTTTATCTTCATTTCTATTCGTTTGTAAACACCATCGTTTGGTGTATTCAAATCCATAAACATTTCCTGGCCACTCCTATCAGATCAAAGTCAGTTGTATCTGCTAGATCTTTTATCTCTACTGCAACGCATTTTAGGAGCTAACTCTGCTTTTGATTCAGGTCCTCCCAGACATTCTTTTTAATAAAAAACAATTTTATCATTAAACAATTTATAGTAAACAATCTATAATAAACAATCTATAGTAAACAATTTATTATAAGCAATCTATAATAAGCAAACGTATTGAACTGGCGGGTCAGTCCGTAAGCATAGTTTAGCGTGCTTAGATTTTTCTAGCTGCTCTTTTATTTTTTTAGTTCATCCCTGTCCCTGATTATATAGTTTTCACTTAAACATTCTTCAAAACTGTCCCGGTCCTTAGTATAGAATAAGATGACTGATTTTAACTGCGATCTAAAGTCTTTTAAGACAGCATTGTATTTTTGAGTTAAGAGCCAAACAGAAACTAATGCGTGTCTTCCGCTAAAGGCTAGCTTAGACAGAGTCCTTCTTTTTTTAACAATGGGCTTGTTCGGCTGAACAGTCATCAATAATAAACAGCGATTCGGTTCCTCAAATACCCTATAGTAATGTTCTAAACAGTCGCTTAGCTTGTCAGTAGGATCAACTAAGAATATATTCTCGTCTGTCCAAACAAACTGCCTTTCTTTGTAAGACTTGTTGTGCTTAATGGTTGTGCAGAATATAACAATGTACTCGTAATGAAATCTGTAGACTGTTTGTAACAAATCAAGCACGAAGACAGTTTTCCCACACCCAGTAACCCCACAAATAAGCGAACAGTGCGGGTCTTTAGGTAAAAAGTTCAAACTATCCATCTTTTTTTAATAGGCTATTTCTTTCAGTCTATTTTCTTCAATGTTCAGCTGGGCGTCATAAACCACAAAAACGTGCATTTGTATCTGACCATTCTCCTCCTCTTCCTTATTAATCTGTATGAGTATGCCATCTAACCCTACCCTTCTTCCACTCCCGTGCAGTCTGTTGTCATACGTGGACCTAAATCCAGCCATAGTCCATATTTGTCTGTTTAGATAATCTTCAAGTCTTACATCGTGAAGGTGAAGTTTTTTTTACACACATGATCGGCTGTGGGGCTTGTCTGTCTGCCTCCAGCAAACAATTTTCTTATTTCATCAAAGTGTTGGTCAGGTAAAAGTCCGGCCGAATACAACTGAAAAGGCTTACCATCTACTGTGCAAGACAGCTGCTCAATTTTTGGGTTGTAAAAAAACCTCAGATTCTCTCTGAAAAGGAGCTGAGGGTTCAGTAAATAGCAAGAGAACCCCCTTTAGGGACCTTAAAGAATTGCTTATAGCTATTTCCCAGACAGTGTCTTGCTTGTTTTTAATCGCTAGACTGTGGTGTAAAACTCTTTCAAAGTAAACAACCGCCCTACTTTTTATACTGGTTTAAGATTATTCTAGCTAGTTCAGGGTTAGTAACAACGTCAAAATTAAGAGAGATGTTGCTGACAGTGTATCTAGCTGTTGGGTCATCTGATAGAATAACAGACCGCTGTCATTGAATGTCAGTTCGTAAGTAAGTTTGTCTCTTAGTGCACCTTGGTAATATGGCTGATGGGTTTTTAACAGTTCAAAATCTAGAGGGATGCAAAATCTGTTTTTAAATGCTCGCGCTATTGCCTGGTCTCCCCCGTCTTCCTTTGCATCTGCAGCATTAAGCCTGTGCTTAAGGCCGTTTGGGCTCTGGATTCCCTGAAAGATTTTGTCTTTCCTTTCTGTTCTAGGCAGCCACAGATCAGAATAGAGATTAAAAATGTCTGCGCTACTCAGTGAGAAGACTTCTCTACCCTCCAGTTTAATTACCATATTTTTAATGATGGCCCTGCCCAGGTTAGCAACGACAGTGGCATTAGGATCCGCCGACTCAATATCTATTTTGAATGACAGTCTGGCAGTGCCTGGCATTCTAACATCGTCAGGCCCAAGGTCACTAAATCTTACTGTTAACATTTCATTTGGCTCAATTGTTGATGGATTATTTACAACCTGCACATTCTGTCTTATGCCTTTTATGCCGTGGGGCTCTTTCGCTTTTCTGAATGGATCAAGGTCGCAGCCGTATGGATTCATTTTTTATAAAACAAAAAATAATAAATATATAAATATGGCTGAAGGCGATTATGACGCGATTAGTCCTATTGAAGAAGAAGATGAAATAGAACCAGGTCGTTCAGTACAAGATGAACTTGAGGGGGCAGAAGCACGTCCTTTACTCCCTAGACAACCTCAAGATGTAGGTTCTTCACTCCTTAGTGCTCGTCAAGAACTTTTAGGAGTAGGCTCTTCACTCCCTAGACAGCGTCACGAACTATTGCAACGACGAATTGAATCATTCTATAAAAGTATAGAACGGGAGCTGCCAGAAATACTTGATCTTAACGATTTTGAAGAAGATGGCGGCCATTTGTATATTAGGACTAGTGAAGGAGGCCGCGTAAGAGTTACTACAGAGCCAAACGCGGCCAAGTTTTTAAGTCTAAGTACAATTAGACGAGACCTCCCTGCTGCTGATGCAGAACGATTAAACATTACAAATCTAAGGCCTGATGCTGTTAGACTTTTACATAAAATGGGGCGGTTGTTGCCAACACGATCTGAAATAGAAATCGCCACTATTCCAGAGGTAGGTCAAAAAACAGATAAAGTAATAACAGAATTTGAGGCGAGTTTTATTGATGAGACGAGTTTTATTGAGGGGCCAATTGGCGGTTCGCCTAGGCAAAGAGAAGGTGAGCTGAGTCCTGAAGAAGAAACAGCTTTAAAAACAATTGTTGATCCTCCATTGTCTACGAGTGAACTCAGGATATTAGAACTGCTCTGCGTGAACTCTTGAATATTAAGTCTGCTTTAACAACTACGAATGAAGAACTAAAAAACAACTTGGCAAAATTTAATGAGATAAAGAGAGAGATAGACGTAGAAAAAAATAAGCTGGCTGATGCAGATGATAACAATTTAGGACAAGAAGAAAAGGCTAGAATACAGGCGAAAATACAGGATTTAATGAAAGAAAAGGCAAACGTGTTAGCAGCGTTGTATATTAACAGAGAAAAAATAGCAACCCAAATAAGCAGAATCAAGAAACTATAAACAAAATGATTTATGAAAATACTACGCTAGCAGAAAGAATAAGGACTCTGTTCAGAGAGCAGGGGATTTACAATAGTTAGTATATTAACGGCCGTTGGGTTTGCTATCCTACACTGGTTATGCATTAAACCCGGGAGTGCGCCAACAGGGTCAGTAGCGCCTCCAACGCCTCAGCCTGGTAAAAGTTGGATTAGAAAACAATTGCACCATCTGGCAAACCTATTAAAAAGTTAGCTGTCAAAGCGCTTGGTGCACTGCCTGGCAATAGGCGGTGTTGTTAGTTGGGTTTTGTCTACAATAGGCAAAGTGGTTGGTTATATGGCTAACCATCTGTGGACTTTGGGGTGCTGGCTGCCGGTTTAATTTTTAGTAAAATAAAGTATGACCAGTCCAGTAAAAGTTTTAAAAAAACAAACAAGGGCCGTCTTTTTTGCTAGTGTGCTGTCGGGTGAGGTACATCAACAGGGGGATCGCTTTCTGGCTGTGGGCTGCTTATAACTGGGGGGGGTCGCTTTCTGCAGGTTCAGGGCTAGATACTTTTTAAAAATGGCTGGCGCGGGCCCTTTTGTTTAAGCCTTGATTGTGTCCTAAGTTTTTTATCGTCTCCGGCTATGAGAATTTCATTATTATAATTCTGTATCAGCCAATCTGTGTCTAAGGTCAGAAGGCAGCATGTATAAAACCATGACCCACAATAAAGTCAACCTTTGACCTAGCATGTGAAAGAACGTTTTGGTACCTTTTTAAAAGCTGGAAGGCAAATCAACAGCAGAGTTAATAGCATCTCTAAATTAGCTAAAAATTGTTTTCTGGCGTCAAAACCTGTAGATTGATCCACTATGCTAGACTTGGTCTGTGCTTGCGCTCCTAATAGACACCAAAAGTACGTTATGGAGTCATTAAGTCTTTGCACTCCTGGCATTGTTAGGCCCCTTTACTTTTATCTAAGATAAATGTTGCCCAAGCATTGGGGTGTTTTTGTTCTATTGATCCCAATCTAACTTGGGAGTTTGACTTAAAAGAGGTGTGGCCGGGCCAGTAGTCAAAATTATATTCTCTACGCTGACCCCACAAATACAATGTGCCCAACCCCTGATTGCGGTCTAACTTTTGTCTAAAGTTTTTGAAGGGTTAATGTTAAATTTGTTTTCAGATTCTTTCATATGCATTATTGTCC
>JAMYXO010003182.1:0-20955 GCA_033310375.1 Conus canariensis | reverse complement strand
TTTTTTTTTTTTAAAAAGTTTTTTTTGTAGGGTTTGATGTTTTTAACTTTTTTTTTAAACTGTTATAAATAAGGGTTTTTTAATGCCTTTTTAACGGTTTTTAATTTTTTAGAGAATTTTAGTCCGTACCTGTGCAATGTCAAAAAACAGTATTTGAAAAAAAAGCAGGGGAAAAAAAAAGTTGTCTTTGAAAAAACCGTTTTTTTTTTAAAACCATTTTTTTTAACGGTTTTTTTTTCTTGAGATTACCCCCAAAAACCATCCTCGGGTAAAAAACAGACTTTACCTTTCCCAAATTTTTCTTGACAATCGGGTTGGGGCCTTTTTTTTGGGGTTATGGCTTTCAAAAGACACACAAACAACCCCAAAAAGGGACAAAATTTCCCCTTTTTATATTAGAAAAACTGCATTTTTTGGGAAAAAAAAAAAGTCCCCTGTCCCCAAATTTTAGGGGAAAAATAATTCGGGGTTGTTTCCAGAAACCCACTATGGGTAAAGTGGTGGAGTGGGAAGATGGGAGGTTATTTTTTTAAAAACCTCAGGGTTTGTTCTTTTATGAGGGTTTGGTTTGGTTTGGAAAGGGAAATGGAGGGGGTTTTAAACCCTTAGAAAAATTTTTACACAAAATTTATCGTGTGTGCATATAATCAGGGAAATAAAGAGGGCACTCAGTCGTGCCCTTTTAAACCCAAATTTAAAGGGAAATTTGCAGCTTTTGTTGATGTTATTTTCCTGATAAACATTTGCGGCTATCTTACCTTAAACCCTGATTTTTTCCTTTTGAGCCCCCGAAATTCAACTTTTTCCCTTAGTCTCATTTTCAGAAATTTTTTGGGAAAATTGTCATAATTTTTAAAACAAAATAACCGAAAAATTGAAAATTTTCCCTGTTCTCGCAAAAACCCAGGGTTTTGGGATCCCCCCTTTCCACCCCGGGCCCCTTTATGACAAAAGCTTTTTAAAAATTTTTTTTACAGTCGTTAAGTCCATTTCCCATGCCATGCTTTCACCAAAATTTATTTTTGAACAGAAAGGGTTTGTTGAGTTTTTTGCCAAAAAAGAAAAAGGGCATGTTTTCCCAAAATGTTTTTGAGAGCCAGAAGAGTTTTATGTTCAAAATGGGGGAGATCAAAAGTAGTAAAAAATTTTCTAAATTTTCCTGTTCTGAGTCTATTTTCTCCCTCTCACCCGGGCTGTGGGGGGAAAAACCCCTTTTTAATTTTTTGTACTAAAAAGGGTTTTAAAAATAGAGGGAGAAACAGAAAGTTTCACCTTTTATGTTTAAATTTTTTATGATTACTTTTTGCGGGGGGTGCGGGCCTTGTTTCTGTCCTGTCATTTTTTTGATACCAAAGGCTTTTTGGGGAAAGTTGACTTTGGGTTCCAATTTCATAAAGATCTGTACCATTACTGATCGGGGGTTTTGTTTTGGGGGAAAAGAAAAAACCCCCAGGCTGGGGAAAAATAAACCCAAACAAAAAAAATAATCTGTATTTTAAAATTTTTTGTTCATCTTTGTTTGGGGTTGTTTTTGGGTTTTTTTTTTCCAGTGCAAAAATTTGAAAATATGTCTCGTTTATTAAAATATTTTTTTTTTTGGAAAAAATTTGGGGGAAACCCCCCAGAACGGGGCCTAATTTTGCCCCGGGGTTTTAAAAAGTCAAATTTCTTTTTTTAATGGGTTTAAAATAAGCAGAATGTTTTGTCTGAAAAGGGCGGGAAAGTACCTTTCAAACAGACCCAAAAAAAACCTAATACCCTTTGCACAATATACAAAAAAAAAAAAACCCCAAAACAAAAAAAAAAAAAAACCCCCGGGTCCAACCCTGGGAGTTTCCCCTTTTCTTCCACAAAATCCCGTTTTTTGGGAGTCGGGTTTGTGGCCAAATATGGCCCCGGAAAAAAAGTTAAAAAAATTTCCCCCTTTTGAAAAAGCTTAACAAATAAATCCAATTCCGAAGAATTTTAATCCCAATTTTTTATACCGGGGGCCCCCTTGTGGGGGGGTTTTTCGTTCTCAGGGTGGGTTTATTTCCCTTTTTTCGGTTTAATGGTTGCCCCTGAGTTTTGGGAAAAAATATTTTGGAAAGTAAGGGGGAAAACCATTTAAGAACTTTTTTGTTTAAAAATTTCAATGGCTTGAATGGGTTTTTTGTAAAAAAGAAAAAATAAACCAAAGCTCGTTAAAATTTTGGGTTTTTAAAGGGAACAGCCCGTACATGGAAATTTAAACCAAGGTTGATTACTAGCCCACACCCCCTTTGATTTAATGGGAGTGAAGGAAAACTGTTTAAAATTTTTTAAATTTAAATGGAATGGGAAAAATTTAAAAATTTTGTTTGGAAATAAATTTCCGGTTTTTCCTTTTAAAAAGGTCAAACAAAAAAAAGGGCCCCCCAAAGCCCGACTAAAAACCTGTAGGGGAGGGACTTTTTTATCTCAATGAAAACCCAAAACAAGGGCCCCCGGATCCCGTTTTTTCCAAAATCTGTATGAAAAAGCCCGGGAAACGTCCATAGAAAATAGGGGAAAAAATTTCCAATTTCCTTTAAAAAAAGGTTTTTTACCCAGGGGAAAAAAAAAAAAACTAAATCCTTTTCACCCTTAAATCCTTTGGGGAACCTTAATCATTTTTTTTAAAAATTTTGAAGCCCAACTGGATCCTTTTTTTAAAAAAGGAAAAAAAATTAAGGGGGTAGGGCTTGTAAAAAAACCCAATTTTGGTTTGCTTGAAAAGTTTACGGGGGGAAACCCTTTAAAATTTTTTGAGGGGAAAACCCAAAGGAAAAAATTGTGGATTTGGACCATTGAAAAATAATAAAAGGAAAAGGTTTAAAATTTCCCAAGAAATAAAGCTTTGGTCAAAAGCGAAAAAAAAAACTGGCCAAAACCCTGAAAAAAAATGTCCACGGCCCCCTTGTGTAAACGCCCCCCATCAAGTTTTTTTAGATTTGGGGTTTTTGGGTTTTTTGGTTGACAAAAGGCTTTTTTAATTTGTGCCCGGTTTTTTTTAAAAAAGTTGCAAGGGTTTTAAAAATTTTTTTAATTGGTTTTCCTTTTTTAAAATTTAAGTTTGTTTTAAAATTATTTTTTGTCGGTTGTTGGACCAAAAATTTTTAAAAGTCAATTACTAAATTTTTTCCATTACCCAAATCTGTCCCAAAATTTTCTGCAAATTAAAAAAATGATATTTTTCCTTTTTTTTACAACTTGGGGAATTTCAAATGGTTGGTGAAGGGGACCTTGGGGACCTGAAAAAAAGTCCTCGTCCTGGAAAAAAAGAATTTTGTGCAAAGTTTAAATTTTTTAAGGAAAATTTTTGGTCTTTTTTTTGTTATTGGGTTGGGGAGGGGGCTAATGTTTAAGTTGTTTAAACGCACGGTTGCATTCCAAAAATTTGTTTTTTCATATAAAATTTTTTTGACAAAAAAGAAAACCCTTTTGGGACAGGGGTTAGGTTTTTTCCGGGAAGGTTTGTAAAGGTTTTTAAAGGATGGTAACATTTTTTTTTGTCCCGGGGGGTTGGATGGGGGTGTTGGGGGGTTTTTGTTTTTGGGGGGGGGTGGGTTTTTTCTTTTTTATTTCATTTTTCTTTTTTTGGTTATTGGGAAGGGGGGTTTTTTTAACTTTTTAAGAAAACCCTGAGTTCTCCCGGGTAGGGGGGCAAATAGGAATTTTTTTTTGGGAAAAAAAAAAAAAATTTTTTTTTTTTTGGGGCCCTTTTTTGGTCCTTTTTAGGTTTTTTAATTTAATGTGGTGGGGGGAAAATTCAGAAGTTGTCCTTTTTTGGTTTGTAGTGGTGTCCCGGGTTCCCCAACTCTTGTGGCTCTACAAAAAACCTTTAAACTTTTGCCCTTTATGGGGCTTTGGGTTTGGTTTACCCTGTGTTTTTTTAAATCAGCACGGTCCCCTTTCTTCACTACCGGGGCCCTCGACTTGGCACCATCTCCTTGGTGAGTTGCCCCATGACGCCCTTGTTAAAAAAATAAAATTTTTAGTTGTCGGGTTGCTGGGGCTGCCCCCAACCCTCATAAAAGCCTTGATACCCAAAACAATAAATTTTTGCTGTCAGGGGCTGGGGCTGCCACACCCTCAGGGGAACCCCTTTTTGATACCCAAAACAATCGATGCGGGATTTGTCATGGGGGGCTGCCCCCACCCTTCAGGGACCCCTTGATATCCAACAATCAATGAGCTTTTAAGGGGTTTGGGGGTTTCCCCCACCCTAAATGAGCCTTGAAAATCCAACAATGGAATGGGGGGACGTCTTGGGCGGGGGCCCTGCCACAGCTCACGACCCCTTTTGGATATCCAACAATCGTTTGCGGCTGTCAGGGCTGGGGTGCCAGGGTGGGGCGGCCAAAGTCACGACGCCTTGAAAATTCCAAAACAATCAAGGGGAAAATGTAGGGTTTGGGGCTCCCCACACCCTAAACGTTTGCCTTGATACCCAAAAAATCAATGCAGACTTTTCAGGGGGGGGGTGCCCACCCCTCAAAAAGCCTTGTTTTCCCCAACAATCAATGCGACTGTCGGGGGCGGGGGGTGCCCAGCCTCAGACCCCTTGGGATTTTAAAACAATCAATGCGGCTGTCGGGCTGGGGCTGCCACACCCCAAACGACGCCTTGATTTCAAACAATCAATGCGGGACTTTTCGGGGGCTGGGGCTGCCACGCTCACAAACCCCTTGAAAATTCCAAAAATTTCAATGAAAGGCTGTCAGGGCTGGGGCTGCACAGTTTTTCCGCCCCTTTGGGAATTCCAAACAATCATGGGGGACTGCGGGGGGCCTGGGGCTCCCACCCCCTCAGGGACGCCTTTGGATATCCAACAATCAATGCAGACTGTAAAGGGGTGGGGCTGCCACACCCTCACAAAGGCCTTGATAAAAAACGATCAATGCGCTGTCAGTGGGGGGTGGGGGGCCACAGCAAAAATTTTAATAAAAAAGTGTGGAAAAAGCCAGGGGAAAAGCATGGGAATTTAAGGGCACGGGGGGGGGGTGGGGGGTTTGGGGAATTTGATTTTGTGGGGGGGGGTTTGGGGGGGGTAGAGGGATCAATTTTTTTTAAAAAGGGTTTGTTAAAAATTATTCTTTAAAAATTTATTTTTTTATTTTAAAGGGGAAAAGGGGGTTTTTGGGGGGATTTTTGGGGGGGGTTTGGGGGAAACCCCCCAATTTTTTGGGGAAAAAGATTTTTTTTTTGGGGGGGGGGGGGGGGGGGGCCTTTCTTTATGGGGTTTTGAAAATTTAAAATTTTTTTTTTTTTTCATGGGAAAAAAGGGGGGGGACCCCCCCCCAACTGAACATTTAAAGGGAAGGGGGTTTGAGGAAAGTTTTAGGGGGTCTTCCAAAAACTTGCCATGAAAAAAAAGGAAAAGGGGGAGGGGGGGGGGTGGTTTTAAGCCCGCAGGGAAAAAAGGGGGCACATTTCCGGGAAAAAAGGAATTAAAAGGGCCCTTAACCCTTTTTAATTGGGAAATTTATTGATATTTTTTTAAAGGGTTTCCCCAAAGGAAACCTGTTTGCCGGGTTGATAAAAAGGGAAATCACAAAAAAATTTGGGTTAAATTTGGGGGTTTGTTTTGGAATACCATTTTAAAAAGCCGGGGTCTTTTAAAAATGTTTTATTTTCTTACCCTTTACAAAAAGAACCGGGTTCCCGGGTAGCGTTATTGGGGACGGGGGAAATTTAATTTTTTAAAAAATTTTTTTGGTTTAATTGGGGGTTTCCCTTATGGTTTTATTTGGGGGGGGGGGCCCCAAATATTTAGGGGGGATTTTCCCCCTAAATTTAAAGGGAAAATTTTTGTGCGGGGTTTTGGGTGATTTAAAGAAAGCGGGGTCTTTTTTTAAATTTTGGGTTTGGGAAAAAAAAGGGGATTGTTTTTTTTTTTTAAATTTTAAATTTTGGGAAAAATTTTGGCAACCCTTTTTTGGGATTTAAATAAGGGTTTGGGGGGATAAAATAAAATACTTTTTTTAAAAAAACGGGGAAGTTATTTTTTTTTAAAATTTTTTTATAATAAAAAAAATTTTTTTGTTTAAAATTTTCCTTTTAAGGGCCCGGGTTTTAAAAAAGGGGGGTTTTTTTTAAAAAAAACTGTTTTGTTTCCCTTTGGAAGGAAAAGGGGTTTGGTTCACTGGGTGGGTTTTTTTAAAAAGGGGGTGGTTTTTATATACGGGGTCATTGGGGGTTTCCGGTTTATTAAAATTTTTACCCGGGAGTTTGGTTTTAATTAATTGAGGGGGATTTTTATAAAGAATTTAAATTTATTTTTGGGGTTTTTTTGGGGGGGTTTGGGGGGTTTTGTTTTAAAATTTAAAAAAATGGGGGGGAATTTGTTTTTCAAGGTTTTTTTTGGTTTTTAAAGGGGGAGGGGGAAATTTTTTTTTTTAAAATTTTTTTGGGAAATTTAAAATTTTTTTTTTTTTTTTTTTTTAAAAAAAAAAGAAAAAAAAAAAAAAAGCTGAAGGGGATTTGGAGAAATTTTATAAAACATTTTTTTCAATTTTGACCCTTTAAAAAAATTCTGTCCATACTCCAAGTAGTAAATCAAAAAAAATAAATGGAAAAATTTTTGAAAAAATTCAAAAATTTCCCTTTAGTTCTTCCCCCCCCCCTTTTCCCCCCCCCCCTCCCCCTAGTTTGATGTCCCCACCCCCCCAACAATTTTCAAGTCTTTATGGGTGAGGGTGTGGTTTTTTGAACTTTAAAAATTTGTTTTTTGTTGTGTGTGTGGTGTGTGTGTTGTGAAACATCAGGGCCCCCCATACAGCCGTTTTTGTGCTTTTTTTAACATGAAAGGTCCATTTTTTAATTTTTGGGGTAGACACACAACACTTTTCCCCGGGTGAGACATCGACACTTCACATCTATTATATTTATGGAGTATGTCCATTTTTGATTAGCCGTTTCCCAGAGTTTGGGAAAACTTGCCCAAAACCTTGGCAAAATTAATTAAATTGAAAACATCCTCCTCAACCCCACCAAAAAAAGGGCTGCTTTTGTAAATTTTTTTTCTTTTGTTGTAAACCAGTACTAAAGGGAAAGAAAGGGAATTCACTTTTTAACGCAACAAGATGGAAATTTAAGCAGCTTCATTTGGGGTTGTTATACCCCAACTTTTTTATTGACCAAGGGACCCCATACCAAACACCATTTTTCATGTTTTTACAACGGCGAAAGTGCGTTAAAAAAAGGAAAAAGGGTTTTTCGTCCCAAAGAAGTAAAAATTTCCTTCACTCGGGCAATGGAAAGGTTTTTTTTTTTTTTTTTTTCATGTATCCTTTAAAGACCCAAAGTTGAGGAAAAAAATCCCCTTTTAAAAAAATGTTTTTTAAATGTTTGCAAGTCCCCGGCTGAAAAACAACGTCGGGTGGGGGTTCTGGGGCACACTTTTTTGTTTTTTCCAAACTGAACAGATGGGTGGTATAAAAAAAAAAAAAAAACCCATTTTTTCAAACGTAAATGAAAACACTACCAAAAGGACAACTCTCAAAAAAACATCAAATTGCTGCCTCACTCTATGCAAAACTCATCCCCACTTTTGTCTTTCTTTTGTCTTTCCCAAACCAAAAAATTTTGACGGGGCAAAAAAGATTTAAAATTTTAAAAAAATTAAAAGGGTCAATCTCCCAAAGTCCCAAGGGGGGGGAAAAAAAAAAGAAAAAAAGAATAAAAATTTAAATGAAACAACCAAAAGAAAGAAAAAAAACTACCAAAAAAAACGAAAACAGTTTCGTTTCCTTTGGGGACTTTTTTCAGACATAAAAAAATAACACTGAAGGCAATAAAAAATTGGGGGAGGAAACAACCCTTTCGTTTTATCTTTTCGAAACGGGGGGCCAAAAAGGCCATAAAATTTAAAACTGACGCGGGAAAAGTGGAAAGTAAAGTGTGTGTGTTTGTGTTTTTGTGTGGTGTGTGTGTTTTTTGTTTTTTCCAACGAAAATTTTGGTATGCAAGAAAGGGCCCAATGCCCTGAATTCCGTATGTCAGATGGAAATTTTTTTGCATTAGAGATGCCCCCCCTTCTGCATAAAAATTTTCCAAGGGGAAAAGGGCCCCCAAAACTACTGTTTTAGCTGATTTTTTTTTCAAAGTTTTATTTTCCCGTCTTTTACATCGTCTCATCAAAAAATTTTTTTTCTTCAGAAGGAAATGTCTTTTTTTGGGACTTCCAAGGGGTGGGGGGGGGAAAAAAATGTTAAATTTCGTTTCCCAAAAGTATGGGGGGGGAAAAAATTTTTGCAAGGGCTTCGATTCATAAAGGCACGGGAAGAGGCCCTTAAATGTCCCAAACTTTAAAAACAGCCCTGGGGAAAAAAAAACAGGTAATGTCTCCCCCTAATATGGGCTTTTTCGGGCCCAGCTGGGCCTTTTAAAAAACATCATTTGGGAAAGATGTGGGCCAGCAACTTTTCTGTGTTATTTTTTGACCCAAAGGGGACAGGGGTTTTGGGGGGGGGAAAGATTTTTAAAGTGTCCCTCACCGGGATTGGTTTTGGCTACTCCTGGAGCCAGCAGAGGAAGACGAGGCCCCCAACCCCACCGGTTTGTAAAATTGTTTCACCCGACCCGGGGAGTTTCCCTTTCCCTCTACATCGGGTTTTCCGGGGTTTTCCTTTTTGGGAAATTGGTGTTTAAAAGAACTGACGGGTTTTTTTCCTTTCGGGCCTTTTCGGGGAGTTGGTCGGGGGAAACACGGGGTTCCCTCCGCGTACTTGTTGGCTGCCATCATAAAAGCACTTTGTTTTGTTTTTAACCCAAACTCAACACTGTCACCCCTTTCTCAAAAAATTTCTGAACACGGGCCTTTTCCAAAATTTAAATTTAGGGGAAAATGAGTGTGAAGACCAGGGTTTTAAAATGATTTATCAATGAACTTTTTGGGAAAAATTGGTCATTTTTTGGGGTACTAAGGAAAATTTTGAACCCAAAACTTACATTTGTCTTTTTTCCCATTTTTTCAGTGAATAGTTTTTTAAGGGGCCATGTAAATCTTTTCAAATCCCCAATTTAAAGATTTGATTATTTTCACGCCCAAAAACTAAAAACCAACTGTTTTTTCTATGAAAATTTTCCCAATATCCCATTTTTGGGCCCAATTATTTTATGGACAAAGGGGGGAAAATTTAAATTCTGGTACACAATTTTAAAAAGAAAAAAAAAAAGATTCTTTTTTTCCTGTATTCTTTTTATTTAGCCGGGAAAAAAAAATACCCTTTTTCAGGGCTGCCCACTGCCCGGGGGAAAAAAAAAAAGGGAAAAAAAAACAAAATTATGTACAGGGGCTTTTTTTCAAATTTCATTCAGGACTGAAAAAAAATAGGGTCAGGGTCATTTTAGCCGGGAAAGCACCCCTGCCCCCAAAATATGCCCCCTGGTTTTTCACCCCCTTTTTTTTTTTTTAAAAACTAAAAAAAAATTAAACCAAAAAAATTTTTTGGGGGGGCCCAAAGTGTTTTAAAAGGCTTTTTGTGCAAAAAGGGAAAATCCCAAACAGCGTGGGTTTCCCCGGGGGGAAATTACCGGGGGGCCTTTTGGGTAAAATATTTCCCCCCACCTTTGGACATTCTGTGCTAGTAACGCCCCCTTTTTCCTTTAATTCCCTTTAAACTCTTTTCCCCTCCTTTGCTGTACTGTTTTTCAAATTTTTCCTTTCTGTCTACCATACCCTTTTTTCAATTTTTTCCCCAAAAACCTTTTTCCCCACAAATTTTTTGAACTAAACCAAAGTCGGGGGGGAAGGACTTTTATTCTTCGAGTTTTGGGTTGTGATTTTCCCCAACAGGGTTAAAACAATTTTCAAAACGCGACCGGTTTCGGGAAAACCTCTAAAAGAAGAAGAAGAAAGACAGCTTTTTGCCCCTTCCCTGAAAACTGTGTTCAGCCTCATTTTCCAAAGGACCCAAAACTGCAACAAAAAAAAGTTTGGCCCAACGTTTGAGGGGGGGGGGAATTTTCCCCCTCGGGGGTTTAAAACTTTTGGTTTTTGACTCCTTTTCCCCATACAGTCCTTCAAAATGGGGACAAAAAAAACCCGGGGGTTCCCGTTTTAGTAAAAGCCGTTTTTAATACCTTGCACAAACTTTAAAAATTTCCCATCCCCCAAATTTTCCGAGAGTGGGCCCAAGTTTCCCCGTTGGTATGGACGAACGTTAAAACCATAGCATGCCCCCTGGGGTGGGGAAATATAAAGAATAAAGGGAAGAAAAGGAAAATTGGGGGGTGAACGAAAATTAAAAGAAATAAAGGGAAAGACACGGGGGAAAACGCGGGGTTTAAAAGCACCAGGGGCCCAAGCCCCTTCAGTCGGCACTACCCTTTTTGGCAGCCCTTTGGTGTAAACGATTTGTTGTTTTGTAAATCCCCCTTTTGGTTTGGTCTCTAGGGGAGAATAGGCGTATTTAAGTTTTAAATGTTGTTTTTTGTATTTGGGAATTCATGGGAGGGGGACACAAGATAAAAAAAAAAAAATCTGGCACCTTTTGAACTAAAGAGAAAAATGTGTAAATTATCCCTTTTTTTAAAGGGTTTTTTTTGTAGAAAAGGGCCCGGGAAGATGGTAAAAAAAGAAAAAGGAAAAAAATAAAAAAAAAAAAGGTGAGAAAATGAAATAATTCAAGCAAAGAACTTTATAGACCCGGTTGAAAATTCTTTTGAAACAAATGTGCATTTTCTGATGCAAAAAAAATCCCATTGAAGCACGGGGGAATTCGGGCCGGTGCATCAAAAAAAATTTACCAAAATTTACCATGACGCCCTGTTTTCCCCTGTACACTTTAAAAAAAATTTTGAGCAGTGTTTAAATGAAAAAAAGGGCTTTCGCCCAAATTCCGCCCCCCAATCGAATTTAAAACTTAAATTTGTTAAACTTTTTTTTTAAAATTTTTTTGGAAATCGGGGAAAACAAAATTCCCTTTTGAAAAACCCTCTCTGCTGAAAAAAAACCCAAACAGTCTTCAAATTAAAATGGGCCCCTTTATTCGTTTATGTTTGGACCACAAGATCTTGTGTTTTCAGCAAATTTGGGGAAAAAAAAGCAGGGAAAAAAAACCTTTGGGAAAAATTTTCAGCTTTTCAGAAAAAAAAATTGCAGTTCAGTTTTGGCTCGGGGGGGAAAAATCCAGCAAAGGGAAAAAAAAATTTTGAAGATTTTATGCAAACATGACCATTTCGGTTTTTTTAAAAAATTGGCCCTTCCTTTTGGACGTATGAATGTGAAAAGCTCACAAAGCAAAAAAAGGGGCCCAGTCAAACAGTTTTGTTGTGGGGTTCCCACCGGGCCCTCCGAAAATTTCATTCCCATGGAGATTGGTTTTTTGGTTTTTACAATAAAATTTTTCAAACACGGAAAGGAAATGGTTCACGTAGTGGAAATTCTGTGGGGAAAATTAAAAAAGGGTATCCCAAAAAATAAAGTTTCCCTGTGAAATCCTGAGGTTTTGGAAAACTCACATTTTACTAAATGTTAGTGGTAACCCCCTTTAAAAAAAACATAGGAACCAAATATAAAAATGAAAAAATTTTTAAAGAACATTTCGGGGAATGTTTTATTAATTTTATTTAAGCACCTTTTTTTAAAATTTTTTTTTGTTCTTTTTGTGCATTTATGGGGTAAAAAGCCAGGGGGAAGAGCACATTCGTGTGATGTGCCTGTGTGTGTTTTCATTAATTTTTTAGCAGTTATCAATCGTGAAACCCCCTAAATATTTTTGTGACCCTAAAAAATTTGGAAAAGGGAGTTTTTCGTTAAAAGGGGGTCGACCCCAAAATTTTTTGGAAAAAAATTTTCAGTGAAGGCCAAATGAAATTTACACTGAAAGAGCCCCCAAAAATTAAAAAAAAAAAAGGGTTTTAAATCCTGGGGTTTTAAATTTTCGAGAAAACAAATCAGTTAACTGCGTCCAAACAGGGGTTGGGGCAAGAGTGCAATGAGGGGGACAGCTGTTTGGGCCCGAAAAAAAAAAATCCAAACCCTTTCAATAAGGGGAAAAAGGGCTTTTACAATTCAAAAAAAGAACCTCAAGTGACAATGAGGGGACAAGGGTTTTTGAAAAAAAACCTGATTTCTAAAGAGCTGGAAACCAAAACCGGGCATAAAGAGCTGGGGAAAACAAAAACCAGGACACTTTTTGAGCTGAAAACAGACCAGACAAATAAAAGCTGGGGAAAAAAAACCAGGGCACTTTAAAAAATGGAAAAAAAGCCCGGACCCTAAAGAGCTGAAAGCAAAAACCCGACAAAAGGCTGAAAAAAGAAAACCCGGCACTAAAGGCTGAAAAAACCCCGGCCCCTACAGAGCTTAAAGGCCCTTTTTCTTTTTTGGGCCTGGTTCCCGTTGTTTTTTTTTCAGCCCCGTAATCAACTTCTAAAAAATCTCTGAGTCAGAAAAAAAACCTTGACCCCCCCCCCCCCCCCCAAAAAAAAACAAAAAAAACCCGGGCCCAATGTACCTGAGATTGTTTCTGAAAAACCCCGACCCCAAGTTTAAATGACGTTAACCCAAACCCCCTGCATCACAAACCAAAAAAATCTCCAAAATTTTAAAAACTAAAAAAAAAACATTTGGCCGTGGTATCTTTTCCCTTGGAAACTGTTATCTTTAAAAAAGTTGGGTTTCAAAATTTTATATGGCCATGTTTTTACAAAATTTTATTTCCAAAAAGTTTTTTATACTGTGACTACCCGGGGGCGATGTCCAGGTCCATTACTACTGCTGCCCCCCTGCTGCGAATGCCATTTCCCCCACTCTTTCCCGGGGTGCTTTGAGCTGCTACCCCTGAAATAAAAACAAAACAGATTTTTTTGGTTTTGAAAAGGTCCAGAATGAATCCCTAACAAAATTCCAAAAAATTTAAAATAATAAACCCCCCCAAAAATTAAATTTGTAAACCCCCGCTAAAAATTGGGGAAAATGAACTATTTTTCAAAAAACGCAAAATGATTTAAATTTGAAGGGCATTTCTGTGTCTAGTTCAAGCCCGTGTTTTACGTTGGGCACATTTTTTATGTTTCAAAACACTGTTTTGAAAACTATCAGTTTTTAATGGGTGGATGCCAAAATTTTTGTTGAGTGGCAAAATGCAGTGTTGGAAAGGGAAATTTTTGTTTTAAGCAAACCGCCCTTTTATTGTTTAAAAAAAATTGAGGGAAGGGGCAATGATCTGTTTCATTGCTTTGGGACCAAAACGAATTTTTGTTAAGCACCCAAAAAGTTTAGTGGTCAAGATGACAAAAATTTTTCTTTTTCTGAAAAAACTTAAACTTGTGATTTTGTTATTTTTGTTTTTTCGCAGGTTGTGGGCAAAGCCTCATTGTTTTTATTGTCAAATTTTTAATAAAGAAGATTTCTCTGGGCTGAAGAAGGGTAAGGTTGGGGTTTGGTTTAATTTGTACCTAAAAAGTGGTAAATTTTTTTTTTCTTGGGAAATTGGGTTTTTAAAATTTTAAAAAAAGTTTACACAGTGATAAACATTTTTTTTTCGTTTAAATTCCCAAAGAAAATTTCCTTTCCAGATCAAGATCATAGCACAGGGTGTTTCGAAAAAAAAAAAAAAAAAAAAAAAAATTTCAGGGCTGCAGTTGCCCTTTTTTTTAATGAACAATTTAAACCCCAAATTTAAAAAAACCCGAATTATGGGGTCATGTTGATTTCCAAGTGGAGATTTAATTCACAAATGGGTGACCCCCCTTTTTTTTTTAAAAACCCTTTTAAAATTTTGGGCATATTCTTTTTTTTATCAATTTTGCAAAGGGTTTTTATTTTCCCTATCTTACAGGTTTTTTTTTTTTTTTTCAAGCTTAAAAAGCAGGAAAAGTCCTTTCTAAGGGAAATTTCTGCCCCCACCAAAATCCGGGATTATGCTGTACTTTAAAATTTTGAAAATCGGGGATTTTAGCTTTTATTTTTGATCCCGCATTGTACACGGGGGCCCCCCATTTTTTGAGGAAAAATGTGTCAAAAAAGTATAAATCTTTTTCTCCATCAAAATGCTTATTTAAAACATTTTTTTTTGGTGCAATTGTCCCATCCCAAAACCCCTCATGTAGACTCTCCAATTTTATGATTAAGGAACTCAATAGCCCGTTTTTTTTGCAAAATTTCTCCCCTCTTTTTCTCGGCTATGGGTACAAAGGGGGAGGAACCCTTAAAAAAAATTTTAATTTTCGTTCTGGGTTTTAAACCCCTTTTGGGGTAAAATTTTTTTTTTTTATTTCAAAAAGAGTGCATCATACGTTTTTTTCATTTTTTTCCGTCAAAAAATTTTTTACAGAAATTAAATTTAAAAAGGGATGCATGATCGTGATTTATTTCCATTTGGCCAACCCGGGGTTTCCCTTTCAAAAAAAACTTAATCTTCAACAGAAGGCGTTATGAAAGAAAAAAAAAAAAGAGACACGTTTTGTGTTCATGAGGGGCCAAAAAAAGTTTTGGTTGCTGATTGACAAAACGGGCTCCAGTTCCGGGACTACTTTAACCAGCTTACCCGCAACAACCATCGACCCCAGTGCAGTGCAACAGAAAAAAAATTGGGAAAAAATCAAGCATTTCAGGGCATATAATGAGGTTCTGAAGTAATGATGAAAAAATGTTTGGAAACCCGTTTTAAAAATTTTTAAATGTTTTAAAAATTTTAAAAAAATTTTTGATTATGGGGTGATTTCGATTTTCCCCTTTGTTTAGATGGGGGGAAAGTGGGGCGGGGAGAAAAAAGGGGAGCAAATTGTGGAAAAAATTTAAAGATGCTACTTGATTGTAGAAAGTAAAACAAAACCCAAAAAGGAGGGCCCCGGACAAAAACCCAACTTTGGGTTGGGTGGGTATTTTTTGGGAAAGGGGTTTAATTTTATTTCAGATATTACACACCCCGGATCCCGTTGGGAAAAAAAAGGGGCATGGGGGTATTGTCTTTTTGTTTTTGGATTAAAAAAATACAACATGAAACCCAAAAAGGGAAAATTATTTTTAATCTAAACCCAAAAGGAAAATTTTTAATCAAATGAGAAATTTTTTTAAGTAACCCGTTTGGAAAACTTTGGACCAAATGAAATTTTAGAAGTAGTTGGAAACACCTCAAAGGAGTTTTCTTTTTAACGGGTTTTGGAAAAAGGGGCATTCCAAAAATGAAAAAAAGGGTTTAGTTTAAAAAAATAAAACCCCATAGGATGGAAAGGGAAAAAACATTTAAAAAAATTTAAAAAGAAATTTAGATGTTCAAAGATACTTGTGCACCCAAAAAAGGACGGGATTACTTAAGATTTATTGGGAAAAAAAGGGAAAAATTTTAAACAAAAAGAAATTATTTAAAAGAAGCCTTTAAAAATTTTCGAAAGGGAAAATTTGGTAAAGAAAAATTAAAAAGTAACCCCAAATTTTTCTGGAAAAAAATATGTTAAAGATAAAGATAAAAAAAACACTGGAATTTGGCATACTTAAAAAGGAAAGATGGGAAAATTTGGGAGATAAAGATAAAGAAAAGGGGAAAAAAAGCTTAAAAAGGGGCTTCTTCTCTAGCGTTTTTTCCCGGGGAGGGGCCCAAGGGAGCGTTTTTTAATTCCAGTGTGGGTTTCCCGATTGTTTGGGGTATCTATATGTGTTTAGGGTAACAGCAAAGCAGTTAAAAACTAAATTTAAAAGGGGTTTTAAACCCCAACAAAATTCCAAAGGGGCTCGATCTCATTCCCCACGAGGGGTTAAAAGGAAAGTAATTGATGAGATAGCTAGTCACTATGTAATATATTTAAAAAAAATCCTTAGGAAACAGGGGGCCTTGCCTAGAGGGCTGGAAAAACTGGAAAAGGGGCACAGCTATATTTAAAAAAAAGGGTTTCCCAAAAAAAACCCAAATTTTTTTAAGGGCGGTGAGTTTGCTTGTTTTTGTTTTAAAATTTTAGGAGCTTTGTTTGTAAGGGGAAAGTGGGTTTGTCATTTTACTGAAAAAGAATTTTGCTAAATGCCAACATTGGGGTTTTGGGGAAAAGAGATCATTTTTGTCAAAAACAAACTACTAGAAGGGAAAGAAAAAACCCAACAGAATTTTGGTTTAATTTAATTTGGGGAGCCAATTGGGTATAATGGGAATTTGGGGTTTTGGGAAAAAATTTGATTTTTGGGCCCCCGAAAGGCCCGCCCCAAAAAAAAAATAAAAGCATAGGAGTAAATTAAAAGGTAATGGGTTTTAAAAATGGATCAAAGGGGTTTTTTTAAAGGAAAAAGGGCACCCGCTAGTGAGAGTGGGAGAAGGGGAGATTTCCAAAAAATTGAGGTACTTAAATGGAGTTTTCCCCCAGGGGGTTTTTTATTTTCCGGGCCCATATTATTCAATGTGTTCATAATGATTTACCGGAATGACTCAAAAACCCCATGCAAAAATTTGCAGATGACACAAAAATATTTGATAAGGCGACAAAACGAAAAAAGATCCAACAGGACTTAAAAAAAGCTACAAGACATGGTCAGATGGAAAGGAAAACCTTTTCTTCCCTGTAGCAAAAGGAAAGGGGATGGGACTTTTGGCCAAAAAAAAAAATAAAAAAGTTTGGAAAAAAATTCTATGATTTTGAACGACGAAATTTTCGGGGGAAAAAAAATACATGTGATTTAAAAAAAAACAGATCTGGGAGTAAACCTTTTTTAAAAAAATCTATCCTTTGAAACCCCAAACCCGGAGTTGTGAACAAAGCAAAATCAGATGAGGGGGCTCATAGAAAAATTTTAAATTTCTTGAAAAAGGGGTTCATTTTTCAAATTTTTTTTAAAGCATTTTTAGGCCCCCTCTCGAATTTTTGTTTAAGTAATTTGGGGTTTCCCCCTCTCAAGAGACAGTCAAAAAAAATAGAAAATTTTTAAAAAAAAAGGGGGAGGCCCTTTTCTAAAATCCTGAAAGAAAAAGTAGTTTAATTTTTAAAATTAAAGAAAGATTACATTATCTCCAAAATTTTACTCACTGATTTAAGGGAAAAGGGGAAACAGAGGGGGGACTTTGATTCTTTTTTTTAAAATATTCCCCTAATTTTTGGCGTTTTTAATGTGCATGGGGCTTTTCAAATTTACAAAAAATGGAAATTTCACGAGAAATAATTTTAAGGGGAAGGGTTTTTATCGACATTGCCTTTCTAACAAAAAAAAAGTCTTGGTTTTTTCCTTCAGAATTTTAAAATTTTTGGAATGCACTGCCTACTAACACCAAATTTTGCAACCCGACATAACCCGCTTTAAAAAAAACCCCCTTGTGAAGAACCCCCCAAAAATTTAAAGGGTCTTTTCCTTTTGTGTGGATTGTTTTTTAAATTTTTAAGATAGGCATGCAACCAGACCGAAAATTTTAAATTTAAAAATAATTTTGGGGGGGGAAAAAGGCCGTAAGGCCTAAGGGTAAAAAAAAAAAGGGCCCGGGGCCTTTTACTACTACAATACATTTTTAGCCCGGCTCTTATTTTATCAATGAAAACCTTTTTTGAAACCCGAAACTGTTTCCAAATGTTTTGCTTTTGTTCTAAAAAATTTTGTTGACAGAAAGTTACACGCGTACCGCAAACGGGTCCAAAAAAAAGGGGGGGCCCTTTGGTACAAATTCCCCCGTTAGTTTTTTCCAAAATTCCCGGGTTGTTTCTATCTTCTCCCGATCATACGGGGCAATTTTGAATACTACTAAAAATTTTGTTCATTCATTCATCTATTTATGTACCCCCTTTTATTTATTTTCATTAAAAATTAAAAAAGAAAATGTTGGGCTTCACTTTTAAAAGAATAATCGGGGTTTTCCCTTTAAATTTCCAAAAGCAATTTTTAAAACCCTTGGTTTATTTTTAAAAAAAAAAAAACACCAATAGGCACACGAAATTTTAAAAATTTTAAAATTTAAATTTTGTGTTTTGTGTGTGTGTGTGTGTGTGTGTGTGTGTGTGTGTGTGTGTTTTGGAAGGCGAGGGGAACAACTTTGGGTCCCAAAGGTTTTTGGGTATATCCCTGGAGACCCCCGGGCCCCCAAAATTTTTTTGTTGTTTGGTTTTTTTTTGTTTTGTTTTGTTAAAACCCGGGGCTTTTTCTTCCATTTTTTTTTCACCTATTTTGTTCTTGAAAAAATTAAAGCCTCCTTTTTTGATTAAATTTGGGCTAGTCATCGAAGGGTAAAAGGCATAATGGCCCTTTTCGGGTTTCTGAAAAAAAAAAGGAAATTTTAAAATGGCCATTTACAAGCCATTTTTTCTGCGCGTTTTTAAAACACTTAAAACGCTGGGGTTTTACAAACCCAAAAATACGGGTTTTTTGATCTTTCAAAGCACTAATTTTTCAATCCATACCCTTTACATGGGAAAAGTGTTACACCGGATGCACAAAAAAAAAAATCCCAAAAAAAAAACACAGCGGGGTAGCTACGCCCCTCCAACTCTTTCTTTTTTGTTTTGGCCTTGCTGCCCTTTAGGGGTTGGTGTTGTTGTTGTTGTTGGTTTTTTTTACAAAAAAGGTTTAAGGACTTTAAGACAGAACAGTTACTCCATGTTGTCCCCAATGAAAAGGCCCCCAAAATCGCCCCAAAAACTTTTTCAGGGGTTTAAGGGAAAGGGGGGAAGGGTGGGGGGAGGGGGGGGGGGGAGGGGGGGAAACGGTCTTTTTTACTCTCTCTCTCTCCTCCTCTCTCCTCTCTCCTTTTTCTCCCTCTCTCTCTCTCTTTTTGTCCAAAACCACCCGAGAAAAAATTTCTTGTACCCCATGCCCCTCTTGTCTGTAATATGGAAGAGTTTCCTCTTGCCTGTAATATTCCCAAATTTCACTTGGGGTTCAAAAATCTTGAATTCTTTCTCAAACCTTTTTTTCATTTCCCCCGTACATGATTCATTTTCTCCATCCAAGAGGGCAGAGACAGTCGTCTGTCATTTTTTGTGGGTTTTTTGTTTAATTGCCTCATTTTCTCTGTTTTTGCCATGCGTCATTCATTTTTTACAGGGTTGGCCGTTATGTCCCCCCCTGGGTACACAAAACCCCCCCCCTCCTACTCCCTTTCCCCCCCTTTCTTTTCCCCCCCTACTTAGTCCCTCCCTGGTTCTTCATGGATTTCTTTAAACCCCCCCCAAACCTTTCCCATATGTGGGCATTCATTTTTTCAGAGGAATTTTTTCTTAGTCAGGGGGACGAACTTAAAAAGTTTTTTGTTTCCCCCAGTAGCCTATTTACATGCGTTCCAAACTTCTCTCTTCTTTCTCTCTTTTCCCCCTCCCCCTCTCTCTCTCTCCCCTCTCTCTCTCTCTCTCTTTGAGAATAATTTTCTTTTCCCTGACAATTTTTTTTTACGTGGGGTTTTTTTTGTTGTTTGTTTGTTTTTTATAAATAATGAAAAACCCGGGGGGAATAAGGACGAGAAAAATGGGAAAGGTAAAAAAAAAAAAAAAAAAGCACTTTAAAACACACCCAAAACCACCACACACAACCACACCACAAACCACACACAAAAAATTTTTATTTATTTTTTTTTATTTACTATTTTTTCAAAAAGGGAAAGTAAAAACATTTTAAAATACTTTCTCTTTCCTTCTACCTGTTTACGCGGCGCGCGGGACCACACGCACGCACGCAAAGCAAGGCCACACACACACACACACAACACACTTGTCTTTGGGACACTCATTTTTCGCCTTTCAGGCTGTGGGCCCGGATGTGTTTTTGGGTAATCATAATGGAGTGTTCGAGGGGCATAAATCAAAAACCCGATATAAACTGTGTGTTAAGAAAGCTAAACTGGGTGAAAAACAGTTAGGATTTAATACATGTTTATCGCGTATGCGCGTGCCCTTTGTTAGGGGTTTTCGTGACAAAAAGAGTACCAAAA
The DNA here is from genome assembly GCA_033310375.1 of Conus canariensis. Taxonomy (NCBI): domain Eukaryota; kingdom Metazoa; phylum Mollusca; class Gastropoda; order Neogastropoda; family Conidae; genus Conus; species Conus canariensis. Next base: position 1,117 of record JAMYXO010003182.1, on the reverse strand, counting down.
CTAGAACAACCCGCAGATTTTCTTGGGAGGGTTCAGGTTTTTTTGCCTGGTGGTTTCTTCTTAAACAATGGGAGGAGGAAAAGACTTTTTAGGTTTTGGGGGGGGGGGAGAAAGGGGGGGGGGGGGGGGGAGGGGGAGGGAAAAGGGGAAAAAAAAAAGGAAATGAAATCACTCGGGCCTGGTCGGCGTGAAAAGTTTAAAAAAAAACCCTTTACCGAGGAGGCACTGAACCCCGTGTCCCTCCAGCCCCCGTTTTTTACCAGTGGGAAAAGTTGTTTTAAATAGATGATGTCCCTTTAGCCAGGTTCAAAGGAATTTTGCTGGTTCAGTTTTTCGGGTTATTCCCCTCCGAGGTTAAAAATGATTTGAAAAGACATTTGACAAAAAAGGTTTTTTTTTTTAAAAGTTAGTAGGACGCTACCCGCTCAAAAAATGGCCGGGGCTGAAATGAGGTGACTCCCAAAGGGGGCCCTTTCAGAAACAAAAAGGGAAAACTTTCACGTTTTAAAAATTTTTATTCCCTTTTTTCTTTAGGTTAAAACCCCTTAAAAAAAGGAAAACGAAAAAGCGAAGACCCCCGCGAAAATATATAATTTTTGGGTCTAAGAGTGGGAAATTCCCAAACATGGCGCTGGCAAAAAAGAAAAAAAAAAAGAACAGGAAAGTTTTGAATAATTTAACAATTTTTATATTTATTTTGCTTGGTTACTTTTGTGATGCATCACCCAAAATTGTGGTGAAGAACCCCAAGCCAAAGGAGGGGAATGTATTGATCGAACCCAAAACAGCAAACACCATGTTTGGTTCCTAAATGTATCATGGGGTTTTTTGTTTTCTGCAGAGAAAGCATTTTTTTTGTACAAAATTCTTTTATTTGAAGCTAGTGTTTGGGGTTTGCTTATCGAAAAAAAGGTTTTTGAGTTTAAAAAAACTTTTTATTAAAGTCCCAATTTCTGTCTTATATGGTTCATATTTTTGCTGAAATTGCCCCTGGTTATTTTGCAAAATCACAGGTGAAAAATTTTTTTTTAAAAAAACAAGGAAATTTTTTTGTAACCCAATAGGGTATTTCAATTTTTGTAAAAAAAGCATATATCAGGGTTTTGGGGTTTTTTAA